>NAOQ01000064.1:192346-204402 GCA_002751075.1 Ichthyophonus hoferi | reverse complement strand
GGGTGCTAACCAAAATTAGCACCTGCGTTAGGCAAAGATTGAAAATGTGTAAAAGGAACAAAATTAATTAATAGAAAATCCCGTTCTCAGTCTTCAATATTTATTGTTCAATTTATGGGCTTTACTTTTTTTTCTTCATATTATATCTATAGTTGTCAAAGAAGTTGAAGTAGATAATTTAAATACTTTACGTGAAGGCCAACTAATTGAGTCTGGTGTTGAATTTTCTGATAATAATACTACCATAACTATATGCACATAGCCACAATTAGATTACAATTACTACATAAATAATATATTACAGAGTAAAAAGCTAAAAGCTTCTATATCCAATAATCAACAGAAGGATATTCAAGAGCAGCTACTAGGGCTTTAGCCTGCCCTTTACCTGACAACTACAGCCTTATAGAACTCAGTACAACAGATATTAGTCCTATATTCAGTAGTATGCATGTACATGTAAGTAATAGAACCTTGGTAGCCACAACAGTAGGAAACCATCCTGATTTTAACTGACAATCATTCTCGACGTTTAAACTAGGAAAATATCATATGAGATAAAACAGAAGTATAATTCCAATAATAATACAGCTATAGTTACTTTAAAATAGGTAATAGATGAATATAAATAATTAAGTAACAATTCATTATACATTAACTATAGAGACCTGAGCCGGTTTTATTATAATATGATGGATGCAAAAATCATAGATTTGTCGTTAATCCTATTATATCAACGCTTGGATCAAAATCATATTTAATTAACTATAAGCTTGACCAATGAAATAATCTTGCCATTATCATTCAAATCGCAAGAGGTCGGTTCTAAGCCACAGTTCTTGTAATCAATGCAATCAATTAATGTTAGAATCAATCACCATAAATCAATAAGCCAATGGTAATTAATCAGCAATCAATCAGAGGAGTGTTGATGAAAAGCCTTTGATACAAATAACTAGATAGAATATATTAGAAATAAACGGAGGTCAATTGTATCAATGGTTGAAAAAAATATGAATCAATTCGTTTCTTTAAGTAAACGTCCAGTTTAACTATTAATTGGTTCGATTAGGTCTAAGAAATTAAATATCTTGATTTCAGTCAGAAATTGCTTATAAACCCTCGCCTCACCAGAAAGTGTTTTCATGGGCACTCCTCTGATTGGCTATTTATTAATCACCATCAGTTCATTGATTCATGTTGACTGATTATAGTAATGATTCCATCAAAAATAGTAATTAAATGTGAATTCGACTACATTTAAATATAATAATGATGTCGAGATTAATTCATTGGCCAAGATCATAGTTAATCAATCAAAGCGTTGAAATAATTCGATCAACGGCTAATCTAGAATACTTGTATCCAATCATATACCAACACTATCTTTCTACCTTCCTTCCCTATATACCTCTATGTATGCTTATACGGTAGTTTATAATTTACCCGATTATTGATGTTAATAATTGGGCCCTGGCTTCCAGAACCAGTTTACTGACAAATCATAGCTCTAATTACCGCCCTATATCCCTATAGCCTTATAAGGCTATAAATCACCCGCAGGGAGTGGATCCGTTGTATTCGCAAGTAAAGCCTTACTGGCACCATCATTCTTACTGTTGTTGGACAAAGGAGAGGAAGAAGTGGCAGGAGCTGGATGTGAAGCCCTCTTGGCAGGACCATTCCTAGAGTCGTTGGCTAAAGGAGAGGGAGAAATGTTCTTAGATCTGTTGGACATAGGAGAGGTAGGAGTGGCAGGAGCTGGATTTGAAACCCTCTTCGCAGCAGCATCGCTCCTAGCGTTGCCGGATAAAGGCGACTGAGAAATGGGAGTGATATGTGCCTTGAAAGAGGCGGAGGATACAGCCCGCATGGGCGCACTGTGGACCTGAGGTGATGTGCTTCCACTGTCAGGGAGCTTATTTCATGACTTGTTATTATATATGTTAAACTACAAATAACAAGATATAACGAGATACAACACACGATACCAAAGATAGCGGTGATTATTTTGTATCAACAGTAAAGTTATTATGGATCTATGGGTTATATGTATATGGATGTTTAATTAATCTAGCTATTAACTCTAATTTTTTTTATAAAAAAAATGTGTTTGTTCTATTCAGATATTTCTTATGAACCATTCCCTCATCAGTGAGAGTTTTCATCAGCACTCCTCCGATTGATTGCTGCTTAATTAGCCTCAGTTTATTAATTTGTGGTGACTTATTCTGGTCTTAATTGATTACAGCAGTTGTGAGGTCTGGAATTAATCTCTTGTGATTTGAATGATAGTGGCAAGATAGATTTATTGGCCAAAGTCATAGTTAATGAAATATGATTGGGATCCAAGTGTTGATATAATTGAACCAACGGCTATTCATCCATCCTTGCATCCTAGCAATATATAAATATATAAATACATATATATATATATATAACTACTGGTTAGTTATCTAAGGTATATCATATCATACATATCATTGGAATTTCATATAGTTCATCTGGCTGTTTTAAATTTTAATAACTAATATTTGTTACATCACATGAAATAATGACATTTTTAACGCCATGGGCTTAATATAATAGATGTGAAAGGAAAATTTAAGTAGCAGAGTTGCTATATTTGAATTGTTACAAATCGTAATTATTATATCACAACAGACAATGAAATCTCACATAGTGGCCTTAATATATCTAATATGTCACATATAATATCTGAGATACATAACAAACAATGAAACGTCATATTTTTATGAAAACCCGCAATTTTTAATTTATATTTTCTTGAAATTTACCCCCTATGCATCGAATATATGCTATATGTTATATGTATATATATTATTTGGTACTATCAATAAGAAAGTATCTATATATAAGTAGATGTGTGTGTGTGTAGTGTATTTAAATATAAAATAGATATGCGTATATCTCCATGTATTATACTTTTTTTTGTAGGTGTCTGTATACCCATATTTAGGACAAATTATATATAGATACCAACATATGGGTATATAATGTGTATATATGCTGTACGTGTATATATATATGTATGTAGGTGTGCATAGATGTGTACGCAGGTGTATGTATATGTATGTATGTATATGTATATTGTATATGTGTGTATGTATGTATATGTATGTATATGCGTGTATGTGTATATATGTGTACGTGTATATATGTAGGTAGTTGCAATGATTTTAAGTGAAATATAATGATAGTAAGAATAATATATAAATAATAATAATCTTGTTAATACAAATATCAGAAACAAAAAAACTAATACTGAAGATAACAAAAAACAAAAGCAATAAGAGTAATACTAATAATAATAATAATAACAATAATAATAACAACAAAAATAACAAAAGCAATAACAATAACAACAACAATAGCAATAACAAAAATAACAAGAACACCACCCCGCCCCCTACATCTACCTACCATTCCTAACTTTTTCCTGGCCGTAGGTGATGTGTTGACTACCGTCCTAGTCTGGGCTAGGTTGGCTACCTCGTCAAATACTCCTACTTTATTTAAAAATGCTTGGAAGTGTGGCCCACTCTTAAAACGTGCAAAACTATCACGTTCCATTAAGTGAAAGATCTCTTCCATAGACTTGTTAAACATCTGTGGGTGGGAAAAGGAGAACAAGAGAAAGCGAGAGAGGTAAGGGTCTTTGTGCTTATAGATACATGTATGCATATGTGCGTATGTGTTGCATATACAAGATAGGTGTCTAGTTATAGCCTGCATGGTATATTCATGTATGTTTCATTATATGCATACATATATCTATATGCATGTATAAATGCTGGTTTAGTTTATAATCTAGTTGTCTACTTTGGTGAGCCATATAATATCTTCACAAACATACACACACATACGTATCTGTCCATCCACCTACCTACCATAGTACAGAAGCTGTACACACATATACATATACATATACCTCTACCTATACCTGTCCCTATCCCTATATCTATATTTATATATACACACATATATATATACCTACACCTACTTACATTAGTATATACCCTTCCAGCATAATAATCGGCGGTCAAAGCATCTTTAGTTATACCTTTGAGATTAACCATCATGGCCGCACCATCACGTATATACTCTTCGTACATACGATTGGCAGTGAATCTCTGCCTGAAACTCCCGTTCACTAGGTTTTGGAATGAGCGACATTCCTTCCAGAACTGTACGTTTTGATTGAAGGTTATTTAGAGTGTGGGTAATAGGTAATATGTACTATGGATATTAGGATTAGGGTTTAAAAATGTATTTGATTGGGAAAATGCTCAACAGGAGGATTGGATTAAGTGTAGATGCCATGTCAAAATCTCATAATATGGATGCATGACGTAGATATATGTAGATCAAATGTATAGTACCTTATAGATGTTAGTATAAAGAATATAAATAATATACGCACGTATATATATATGCAAATGACATATACAGTAACTTATCAATATATACATAGATATAACAACAATCGTATGCAAACATATACCTATACATATACATTTATCTATATATATCTATAGACCCCCCACCTCCAACTAACAACTAACCATAATATTCTCCTGTGAATATTCGGCCTTCATCTGGTTGACAAAACATTCTAGGCCATAGGCATGATATAGGATATGTTTTAGTTCCACATTCTTTGGGGCCAATTTAATCTGGAAATTGGCTAAAAACTCGGGAGCTGAGGCAAACACATCCTCAAAGCGTTCCTGTGTCCATAAGGATAGGTAGAGGCGATCGCATATATGAATGTATGTACGTATGTAAGTAAGTATATAAGTATGTATGTATGTAAACATCAATTAAACACTCAGAAGCTATGACCTAGTCATTATTTAAGCACCATTTTAAGATTACTCAAATATTAATTGCCCGCTAATTAAACCATCAGTAAAACACTTAGTATTTACCGTTGATAATAGATGAATCTAAGCAATATATACCCTCTACGGCATTATATCTTATGGCTTGCCCAAATCCAATCAAATGCAAATAAACCCCATTTTAAAATTCACTATAAAAGCCACTCAAGTCCAGCCCTATTTATATCTCTATCAAGAGATAAAAGGACAATATAATATAACATACATATAATTGGTGCACAACACCATAGTCCAATCAAGCCACACACATACACCTTCACATCCACCCCTATATCCACATCATATATATACACACGCACAAACATACCTACATACATACAAACATAGATACATATACACATGTATATCTACATACACATATACACATATATACCTTCGTCATACTCAATACAACTGACTCAGTGTGACATATGATAGTAGCTGTACGCGGCTTATCAGTTACCAAGGCTATTTCCCCGAAGTATTGTCCAGGTTTCATGGTATTTACAAGTGTAGACACCCCTTCCTTGTTTACATACACTCCTGTATGTAGTTATACATCCCTCAGTGTTAAATTCAATGTGCAGATTAATTTTCATTAATATTAAGAGTGTATGAGAGAGAGGGAGATGGAGTAAAGGATATGATGTATATAGGAATAGGAATAGAAACAGGACTGGTAATAAGAATAGTAATAAGAATAGTAATAAGAATAGTAATAGTAATAGTAATGATTATGGTAATAGTTATAATTATAATTATAATAATAATGGCAATAGTAATAAGAATAGTAGTAGTAGCGAAAGTAATAGCAATGATAATGATAGTGATAATAGTAGTAATAATGACAATAATAATAACAATACTAATAGCACTAATAACAACTATAACTATAACTATAACTATAACCAACTATATCTATAACTAACTATACAGTAAGTAACCACCCACCACTTACCTAACTCTCCAAACAGTAATATATAGAATGTATCACCAATAGCGCCTTCATTAAATATAACTCGTCCTTTATCACACATCTCCCACTCACATCCCTTCAGTAAAGGGCCTATTTCTTCAGCTGATACTCCTTCGAATAATTGGTTCTACAGAGCGGTATAGAGTATTGTTGTATTAGTATTCGAACATGATACGTTGCGTTGTATAATATATATATTTGTGTGTGAGTATATATTATATCGTATCATATTGTCATATACCATATCATGTCTTATCCTACCATATCATACTATACTATATCATATCATATTATTTCTATTACTACTAAAACTACTAGTACTCTATAACAATAACAACACAACCTTCTCCCTACCTTGGAGGAAGTAAAGTGTTTAGCTAATCTTTTCTTAAGGCAGTTAATGTAGGATGGTCTGGCATCTGGAAACTGGTTAAGATATCCAAATAGATCTTCCTGCGATCAATCATATGGTTAGAACTATTGTATAATTCAAAGATTAGCCAATAAGTGGGTTTTCTGTATAGCCCTATATATGTATATAGGTAATGTATTGTACTATAGATATATAGATATAGGCAATATAACTTGGTATAGAAATACCGCCCTGTATTTTATCACATCTCTACATAATTAATAGCCAATGATATGATACGAATAAAAACATAACTATATATAGCTTATACGCTTTTAATTTGACTAAATCACTCTATAGCAAGCCACAATGTCGTATTTATTAGTATAGGTAGGCAAGACCAATCAGATATGTGCGTTACCACAATTAAAAAGGTCTATCGTCCAATCAACGGGTTTGAATGGACTCGAAGACACAAGTGGAGCACTAGAGCTAAAATATCACTGCCTGTTGTTTTAACTGTAACTTTGGCTATAAAGACGTCTTATAATTGGTTAATTTAGGTCTTTAAGGGGAGGAAATTGCTGATTAAGCTAGATGATCGATAGCTGCTATAGTTAATTAAGTATGGAATTAGATTGGGCTACGGTTGGATTATAAAATAATAATGGTAAAATTAATTTTAAAAAAAAATTAAGGAAATTTTCATTCTATCCCTAGGATGGTATAGAGATTGGGTTTGGTGCGGTGGTGGGAAATGGACAATTAATATAATAGCATATACTAGGATATAATATAGTCAAATAGAATAGAATATGATATAATGTGAAATAATCCAATATAATACAGTACAATACAATACAATACAACACGATACAGCATAATATAATATAATCGGATATTAAAACATCAGGAGGTAGGTTGCAACATCAAGAAAGGATGTTAAACTATGTATGTGCACGTGTATAGATATAGAGGTAGATACCTACGTATATATGTGCTTTTTGGCTTGCATGCATTTCCAATAGTATGTATGATGGTACATATGTGTATAAGATAGAAACACATATTTTCAAATATTAATACTAGTAACAACACCAACAACAATATCAACACCTATTTATACCTTTGATATACTGTAAACAATTGATTTGTCCGTTGCAGTAACTGTCTCTCTCCTGGCCGTATGCATAAATAACGCTATCTCTCCAAAATAATCTCCTTGCTCTCCATAGCAAATTACAACATGGCTACCTATGTATGGATTGGCCAGTTGAAAATAAGGGCGGGAGATTAGTGGCAGATCTTGTTTTCTATAGGTCATGTAACTTTAATATCCGACGTTGATTAAGTGGGGCATTATTATTGTCGTTATTATTATTATTATTATTATTATTATTATTATTATTATAATTATAATTATAATTATCAAGATTATTGCAGCCATTACCCACCCATCATATTACTACCCTGCCCTACCTTCCCGTACCCACCTTTCTGTGAGGATTGTAGTGAACCGTGGCAAAACACAAACATATTAGCCGTTTGCTGGTCTTCTATATCACACTCCCTATAAACGACATCCTGGCATTTAAAGGCATGAACCTTAGTGATAGCTTTTAAATGGTCGGCGTGCTCGGGAGATATAAGGGCCGATTCGAACATTGATACGCCTGTGAACCCACCGATTAATGGATAGCGTAGGATAATGTTAATAACCAAAAAGGGTGGTGCATTTCCATTTTAAAAATTAAACAACCAATCGATATATTCTGTTTATTTCTGCTTGATACTTTAGCCCAATATCTGATTCTTTTACAAGCTATATCATACATTTATTATTATTTAAGTGGTAAATTAAGATTAAATCCCTCAAAAAATGCAATTCATTGGTAATTAAATGTAACTCGTGTGTGCATTCTTTAACATGGAGGGAACTTTAAGTGTTTTTTGATCTTTAAAAATATATTCCAAAATAACAACCAGTGAAAAGCATTCTTTAAAATAATTTTAGACAGGTAGAATCCAGCCCTAAAACAAAACATGCATGAGTCTGTATGTACATCTATATATATGCGTGTGTGTGTGCTTGTAATTGGGTGCAAGTATTTACATATGTTTTTGTGGATGTTTGTGTGCGTAAAAAGAGGGAGATAGAGGAGGAAAACATTAGAGTAAGAGAGGGATTATGTGAAATAAACAGAGAAAAAAAAAACTGGAGGGAACTTTAAGTGTTTTTTGATCTTTAAAAATATATTCCAAAATAACAACCAGTGAAAAGCATTCTTTAAAATAATTTTAGACAGGTAGAATCCAGCCCTAAAACAAAACATGCATGAGTCTGTATGTACATCTATATATATGCGTGTGTGTGTGCTTGTAATTGGGTGCAAGTATTTACGTATGTTTTTGTGGATGTTTGTGTGCATAAAAAGAGGGAGATAGAGGAGGAAAACATTAGAGTAAGAGAGGGATTATGTGAAATAAACAGAGAAAAAAAAAACTGCATTTATGGTCAGTGTCTTCTCTACAATCAAACTTCATCACTTCTTTATTTTTACTAAGAGTTATTCCCTCCACATAACACACGTGCACTGCACATACATACATACATACGCACATGCATGCATACATACATGCATACACTATTCCTAACTGAAAAAACATAAACTGTTTTCATTATGTGTATCCTCTCCCTCTCCCTCTCCCTCCATTCGTAGTGTACTTCATTATCTCTCTCTATGTTGAACTACATCATACACATTTCTACATGTCTACACAACCTACCTTTAAATATAACTAATGGGTCGGGCACTAGGAGAGGAACAAGTATTAAAACAGCTTGGGCATTGGAGGCTACCCAGTTGTTCCATTTCTTTTTATCCAATGTAAAAGCAGTGACCTCGTCTGAAGTTTTTGCTGTCACCTATAGTTGATCAGTTACGAGTGTTTACATCACGGCATTGCATTGTTATTTTTGCATATGGATTGTTATAAATATGTCATGACGTTAGGCAAATACTGTACAATCTCTATGTTGTAATCAACAATCCCTACCAGACGTCCATTAGTTAATACCAACTCGAATCAAGTATGTAGCATGGGCCTAAACAGGTTCTGAACATGCGTTTTTGTTCATAACCGTGGTGTATGAAGTTATCTAAGTAATTAAGCTGTATATCGGCTGCTCAGTCTAAGTGTGTTAAATTTAGAAGCATATTAAAAACAGATAATTAAGTATAATTATCTGTCGCAGCATCGTATTATTTTTGTATACACATATTCCTCACTAATAATTAATATAGGATATGGGATGGGTTCGGTTTTTCTACGGCTATAAATGGTTTGTATGGTTTTATGTAAGGCTAAACTACAAATACACAGTCCGCGCTGTGCATGTATTGTATGATATGACACATTGTACTATATTATATATTACAGATGAATTAAATTACAAACAAGCTAATGGTATTTTATCTGCAAATTTAATGGACTTTGCTTGTAGCTTGTAATACAATGGTATATATATCTATATAATAATTATAATAATTATAATGCACTCCAATCAAGCACGTAATTAGCAGGTTAAATATTTGTTCTATTATGTATAGACTATATCCGATATATATATATTATATCGTACTAGATCATACTAATTCCTACCTTCCTATTATATCATATCATTAATTCATATCAAGACACCATCTCATATAATATAATACTCTAACTATAACGCATTTATTTCATCCTATATCATCTTGGTATAGTCCATTAGGAGATTCTTAGCCATGATTATAAAATTTAAACTTAAAAAGTAATACAAATGAAATACGATAACTAATAGGAAAAATATTAAATCGTATAATTTAATGATAGTCTTATATTGCAATACAGTACAATGCAATTTAATAACATCAAATCTAATACAATATAATATAATATGATATGATATAAAGAAACACAATATAATACAGTACAATGTAATATATTGAAATCAAATCCAGTAGAATATAGCATAATATAATAAAACCTAATATAATATAATATGATACAACACAAAACTATAACACAACATAACATACACAGTACACTACCAAACTATACCCCTCTCACCACTTCAAGGTATATCTAACCTTAGCAAAATCCATCAGTAGACCCTCCGCATTGACTGTGTCACCATCCCTACAAGTAGTTACTGGTAGCGAACCATTGTCTAAGGAGACAATCACACTACCTGACCGGATAAGGTAGAGATTTTCACATAGCTCCCCTGTGTATAACATGATCCATAAAGTTTAAGTTAATTAACTGTCAAATATTACATTATCTCGTAATATTGATCGACGTTGTATGTTTCAGAAGGTTGGGAGAGTAGTATGATGTGTTTACAGGGTATCTCATTAACGGCAACACAGAATTCAAGAGAATAGTATGTAATTTACGAATAACAACAACATGGTATACTTTAAAAGGATTGACAATTGAAGTCGTTGTCTATAAAAAAATAAATAACAAAGAGAAAGAAGAAAGCAAAAAGAAAAATAAAGCCTAATAATAAATATATATACGTAAATGAAAATCAAACAAATGCCTGCTAGAACAATAAAATGCTAATAATTTATAGCTACGCCAATCAATATCAAAGCCTATACCCTGTAGACATGGACAGACATGGGCATAGACGTGAACATGAACATGGACTTGGACATGGACTTGGACATTGACAGCATTACCTTCAGTACACAGTACAGTATCCGGTGGAAAACATTCCTCTACAAACTTTGAAAGTAATGACTTAAATGCCTTATCTGTTAAGACAGACTTGAATGGACAAGATTCAAAAAACTCTTCGTGTGCCCTTCGTGACTTTGAATTGCCCATACTTTGAATCCTTAATCCTAGCCTTCGTTTTAACCAGTAGTGGCAGCAGTGAGAATAACTATATTGTAAAGTATATGCTTATATAGATCTGTATGGGTTGAAAAATAAAAGAAAAAATACAAGAATCAAGATAAAGATATAAATATGTAAAGATATATTGATGTTATGGGTGAGGGTGGGGAAATAAACATAGTTAAATAGTTAAATACATATCCTATATGCTTTATGTCGCAAATAGTATATGTTTCTATTTGTAGAATGGTAGCCTAACGATAGGCTACGCTAGAACCGTAATGCGATTGCCCCTTGATCGCACTTTGAAAAGCCAATTTGATCATACAAATCAGCGATTAATATTATTGTCACAGATTAACTGGATCTACCTATGAAATCTATAAATAATCTAGTATTTATGGCGTCAAATCGTAGGCAAACTATAGGTTTGGCCCGATCATCGCGCTTTCGCATGCAATACATCCAATCATCTTTTTAGTTTTGTAGGGACACGAATGTTCTAGCCATATGACTGAACTCATATTTTCCGGATTGCATCTCATGAGCCACCTTTGGGATAAATCTTTATACTCCCCAATAGTATAATACATTTTATATTTATGTTTAATCTCACCAATCAACAATTTATTATGGATCTAATCTTAAAATTACAATCTTTTGCTTGCACCAATAGCCTATTTTTGATGACGGTTTAAAAATAAGATTACTATCTGGATAACATAAGTCCTAAATTAGATTGAATCTATTTTCCGTTTTAGATACTATTGAAAAATAAGATTGAAACTTGGCTGGTTTGCATCTCAACCGCATATTTGGTCCTTTTCAATATTACAATTATTATTTTTTAAAAAAAATCATAAATCATGAATCACTAAGCAATAATTTTTATTATTAAGCGTTCTTTTTTTTTTTTTTTTTTTTTTTTTTT
>NAOQ01000064.1:153462-164859 GCA_002751075.1 Ichthyophonus hoferi | reverse complement strand
CTACTATTATTATTGTTAGTATTATTATTCTTATCACTATTATTATTCTTATTACAATTAGTAATAATAATATTATTATTATTGTTATGATTTGGATTACTATTATTATTATTATTATTGTTCTTATTATCATTATCATTAGTATTACTATATTATTACTATTATTATTATTATTATTATTATTATTATAAGCAATCAACATATATGAACGAAACAATAAACAATAAGCCCATTGGGCAACAGCACATTAGGTGTAGAGCCAGAAATGGTACAGTGTAAGCGCATGTGGATATTACATTACCACATTATCGTATACAAGATCATAATACAATAATACACACAATATACTAACATACCCTAAAATTCTGCAATAGACTATAATAGATTATAACATTGGAATAGACTGTTATACTATAATACACTGTAAGATAATACACTATGAAGCACTATAATAATATACTACACTATAATACAATGTAAACCACTATACACTATAATATAATATAATATAATATAATCTTTACCACCATCGTCTCCCATGTTCATAAGTGGGTATAGTAGGTGAAGGCTTTTGATTTTGAACCAAACATATATATACTGTGCTTAGCAAGCAACTAACTATTAGCTACCTATTATTTGACTTGCAAATAAACATAAATTGTGGTAAAAGTATATGTAGTATTTACTTTATTAATGTTTGCAAAGTAATATCATATATATATAATATTAGTATCAGTTAATATTCAACTGACAATTTCATTTTTTATCTAATAAATGTAACAGTAATAATATTATAATAGTTGAAGTATATATGGTATTTATTACTTTATTATTGTTATTATGGTATGGTGCCTATCTAAATTGTATAATATCATAATAATAATAACAATACAATAATAATAGTAATAATAATAGTAATAATAATAATAATAATAATAATGATAATAATAATAATAATATAATAATAATAATAATACCAATAATAATAATAATAATAATAATAATAATAGTAATAATAATAATAATAATAATAATAATAATAATAATTGTAGTAATAGTAGTAATAATATTATGTAATACTAAGATAATAAAGAGTCATCACATTTTAATCGCGTTTAGACCCTAATATGGTAATATCACTCATCTGAAATTTTGCTTTCATGATTCTAAATAATAATAATTCCAATATATCTAACAGTATAATATATAGAATAAGCATAATATACTTAATATACTCATCTTTATTTTAAGCCACTTTGTGACCGTGACGCATGTCAGCTGGTGATAGTGAAAGCAAAACGCTAATTCCCATCTCAACTATTGTGGTTAATTTAAACCAGTCTAAACACGTGATACAGCTAGACTGAGTTCAGATTAAAATTTTAACTTATTATAATATAGTTCATACAAGAGTTAATCTCAATTCGAGTCATTACTATTTAGGCTACTATACAGGCTTGATAGATGCTATCTACTATATAATTAATAGCATATAAAAAATAAATGGAATATGTTATATTTCAGTACAAATAAATAAATGAATAAGGAATTATTATTATATATTACACTTGTTCCAGTGGTATCAAGTAATGTCACTTGTAGTATTATTAACTTACTGGACCGATACCTCGTTTTATGTTCATTTGTAACGTTTATTACCCCACTGTACGTAAAGATTTATGCATATATTCTATTGAAAATTGCATTCAATTAGTACCGAAGTACTATTAGAAGCATCACGGTCTTGGTTCTCATCTTCTCAGAGCTCGACATGTCCAACTAACTCATTCTGAAACAAAATTGAGTAAATATTGCTTTTTAAATTGATGAGAGCACCTACTAAGATATTCACATTGGAGTAAATAATGATATTTAGCTGTGAGCTGTCTTCTTATGTGGTTATTATTGCAACGAAAGACTTTATTTTGTTGCTAGGTGTGACTATACCTGAACCAATACCATAATTCAATTCAGCAGTTTTATTTGTCGTTCATACAGACATACTTGGACGAGCCATAGGAATGTTACATGCAGTTTGCACAGTAGGAGGCGAAATCTATTTTGGGGATAATTATTTGTGGTATACTCCATCTTTATCTTATCTTATCTTGGATTCTATTAATGTGTAACAGGTCTCCAATGAGGTTAAGGCTGGCGTTTTAATTGATTTATTTTTTAGTTTAATACAGGATTATTTTTGAAAAATGCGTTTGGGCTGTCTCATCTAAACCTATTTGCAGTGATAGGATATTAGAGGTCTTACCTTATACGTATCCCAGATTTTTTTAACATGGATAAAGTGATATATTTTTCTAATCGGTGCAAACCCTGTAGAACATTGCATTAAGAATTATGATCCGTAAGAATTTTTTCTGTCTTTCTTTTCTTATAAATTATTTAGACTGCCAAAGTTTGAATTTTGAAACGTAAAATATAGTAGTAGCAAATAATTACCACCATGCTTCATAAGGTAATATTTCATGAGTATATATATATATATATGTGTATATATTATGTACAATAAAAAAAAAAATCCTCCTAAATAAATAAATAATTATTGTATATACTTTATAGCACTATAAATTTGTGTACATTATTTCTTTTTTGAACATGAAAAAGATCATGTAGTATTGTAATTTTAGATTTAAACTACGATTATTCATAATCAAGCCAATAGTATTCCAGTCAACGTTGAATCGTATTACGATTGGGTAGTATAAAATTATGAATCTGTAAAAGCCAAGGAAAAAAATAGGTTTGGCAGGGAAATATGAAGCGCGTAGCTATTGGTTAATTGGATTATGTTATTAACCACATTAGAATGTGAAGTGCACAAATTTAAATAAGATCATATCAAGATCAAGAGCCATTTCACATCAATATAGCCCTATGGTAGTCATCTTGGGTGTGAATAAGGTCATTTTTTTAATTTAAAATAAATAATATTTTATATGTACATTTACTATTAGTTCAATAAAATATGACATTTATTTAACAAATTTAAGGAACAGTCATCATATACTTTAAATGCAGAAGAATATATGAATAACCCCCAAGTAGGCAACTAATCAAAAGATATAACATAACTAAGCTAAGCAGTCAGCCAATTATAAATTGCAGTGATTTAAACTTTCGAATAAAGGCATTGATTGGTGATCGAATTTTATCCTCCTATAAAAGATATTCCGTCATTTCCAGTTATGATATCCTTGCTTTTTTTTCTTCTTTTTTTTTCTTCCTTTTGAATTCTGAAAGAGAAATCCAGAAATGTGTGGAATTTTCGCTTACCTGAACCACTTGGTTCCCCAAAGTCGCCAAGGAGTTGTCGACATTTTAATTAAGGGTCTCTCCCGTCTAGAATATCGTGGATATGACTCCGCTGGTCTTGCCATTGACGGCGAGTTCAATGAACAAGGCATGCTTTCCACATCTCTGATCAAGTCGCAGGGTAAGGTGGCCATGTTGAATGAGAAAGTCAAGTCAAGCAACCTTGATATGGACGAGGAGTTTCAATGCCATGTTGGTATTGCTCATACTCGTTGGGCCACACACGGAGAGCCTAGTGATGTAAACTCACATCCTCATCCCTCGTCTCCTAGCAATGATTTTGTTGTGGTACATAACGGCATCATTACCAACTACCGTGAGCTCCGCGCTTTACTGGTATGTTATTTATTATGTTTTATGTTATTTTGTTATTGTTGATATAGGTTGTGCAATTTTATGTGTACATATTCTATTGAATAATTGTATGTGTTAATTAAGGCAGTATGTGTTTGTTGTACTGTTGTACGGTCAAGTAATTATTATCATTTTTTGACACAAAACCCGAACATAAAATGACAATTTTTATTTTTATTTTTTAAAAAGAGGAAATTACCACTAGAACGAGATAACATTGTAATATTGAGAGGTTTCTTTATCTATTATTTCTTATGGGAACTGTGTTGAATTGTTTTACTTAATAGACCATTTTTATACTACTAACAAACCTTAATATGATAAAGTTTTTAAAACGTCATATTGTTGATTCATTTGGTATAATTAAATTAATTTTTTATGATACATTATATAATATATTAGCAAATAAGATGATGAAATAAAGTATATATGCTTTTACAATCAGCCATTACTAATAACGACCCTTAAATTCATGCAGCAATCAAAAGGTCACGTCTTTTTGAGTCAGACAGATACAGAGGTTGTGGCTAAACTGATCCAATACTTCTACGATGAGGATAAAGAAATGCAGATGAACTTCCGTGAGCTTGTTGAAAAGGTAACTGATTGATGCTTGATTTTGAGGGTACTGTATTGATATATATGTTATCCTTGTTGTATCTTTTCCTCTTTATGTATTAGATTAAGCCACAATTATATGTTCAATATAATAGATTAGTATATCACTTAATATTCAACTAATTGGTACCTAGTAGCTAAATATTACCCAAGAATTTGCCAAAGTTTATTTGTACATTTAAATTATTTTTTAATCGACGTAATTTTCACCGGCCACACATTAAAATATTTATGTTTAACTTTGGCATCTATGGCAATTTCTATAGAGTACGTCATAGAAATAAATGCAGTGTAACACCATATATATTGTATTTCCCCAAAGTAGAATAACACCAAAATCCTATTAATTACACTATTAATCCTATATGAATTCCACCACAGACGGTAGTAGAGCTAGAAGGTGCTTTCGCTCTAGTGTTCAAATCCGTTCACTTTCCCAACGAAGCTGTGGCAGCACGTAGAGGGTCCCCTCTCTTAGTGGGAATTAAATGTCTTCAGAAACTACGTGTGGACGAAATTCCCGTTATTATTAACCCTGAAACTGAGCAGACTGCTGGGTCATGGGTAGATGTTAAGCAACCTCCTATTGGATATTCCACTAGGGCTCTACCTCGCTCTATTTCTACCTCTGGTCGCATATCGTCTATGACCAACTTACAGCTAGGCGATGATGAAACTCCAACCGCTATTGAATTTTTCCTAGCTTCAGATGCAAGTGCCATTATTGAACATACAAAGAGAGTTATTTACCTCGAGGATGGGGATGTCGCCCATATTGCCCTAGGTGAACTCACCATTCACCGTGTGAAGAAGGTTAATGCTACTGAACAGACACCAGCCACACGTACCATTAACACACTGGAGCTAGCAATAGAGCAGATTATGAAAGGAAACTTCAATACCTTCATGCAGAAAGAGATTTTTGAACAACCCGATTCAGTGGTTAACACTATGAGAGGAAGAGTAAATTTTGTTGATCAATCTGTTATGCTAGGCGGACTTCGTTCTGAGATTGGCTCTATTCGTAGATGCCGTCGTTTGATGTTTATTGCCTGTGGTACAAGTTATCATAGTACTGTGGCTACACGCACCTTTATTGAGGAAATGACGGAGATCCCTGTGGCTGTGGAGTTGGCCTCTGACTTTATGGATAGGTCTTGCCCTATATTCCGTGATGATGTGTGCTTCTTTATTTCACAGTCAGGTGAAACTGCAGATACCCTCAGTACGCTGAGATACTGTAAGAGTCATGGGGCCCTTATTGTAGGCATCACAAACACTGTTGGTATGTATATATGCATATGTGTGTACTTATTTGATTTGTTTGTTTATTTATAATTTTAAAAAAATTCTTTTTATTTCTTACTTTTTTTCTTTTTTCCTGTCTTTCTACTTAGCACTGTTGATGCATAGATGTGTGTGTTTTGTTTTTGTTTTGTATTTATATTTATTACTTATTTGTTGTTTTCCTTTTTGACTTATTTTAGTATTACTTATTTCCACATCTCTCTTCCAAATCATCGATATATATATGCACATATTTAATTTTTGTTTTGCTGTTTGCTTTTGACTTTTATTAATATTATATATAACGTGCATCCCCTCGTTCTCATTTTTTTACTCTTTCCCACTAGGTTCCACCATCTCCCGCGAGTCACACTGCGGTGTTCATCTTAATGCCGGCCCAGAGATTGGTGTAGCTTCTACCAAGGCCTATACCAGTCAAATGGTGGCATTGGTTTTGTTTGCTTTAATGATGGCCTCTGATAGGATCTCAATGTCCAAGAGACGCTGCGAGGTATGCAATTGTTCAATCTCTTGGTGTGCCTGTTTTTAATTGATTTTAGAGTAGATTAAAAGTATGATAAATTTGGATTAGCCTTTATAGGCTATAATATAAGGGCACACCTATAATATAGTAGATTTGGGTTTATTTTTCTATGTGATGACCAATAGAAACATTCGGAAATGATTTGCGTTTTCCTAACCTCTGGTATATATCTTTCTATTGGTGAAATAAAACTAAACATGACAGGATAATTACGCCCCTGTTACGCAGTAGATATTAGTTCTATTTACACTTTCAATGAATCTAGATTCAATGAAATAGATTTTATTTGTGTCTATTCTATTCAATATTTCTTTTTCTCACACCATTCAACAACCATTAGGTCATTGAAGAGCTTAGGGTCTTGCCAGAAAAGATTGAAGCTGTGCTAAAGACGGACAAAGTAATGGAGGAACTGGCCACTTTCCTTTATACAGAACGCTCACTATTAGTTATGGGGAGAGGATACCAATATGCTACATGCATGGAAGGAGCCTTGAAGATCAAAGAGCTAACCTACATGCACTCGGAGGGTATCCTTTCTGGCGAGTTGAAGCACGGCCCATTGGCTATGATTGATGAGAATATGCCGGTTATTATGATAGTAATGAATGATTCAACCCTAGCCAAGTCCCAGAATGCCTTGGAGCAGGTTGCCGCCAGACATGGTAGACCCATTGTTATTTGCACCAAGGAAACTGAACCTCTAGTCAGAGAAAATGCATACAAAACAATTGTTATTCCTCATACTGTCGACTGTCTACAAGGCCTTCTTGCGGTCATTCCTCTACAGCTTTTGTCTTATCACATTGCAGTGATGAAGGGATTGGATGTAGATTGCCCTAGAAACTTGGCCAAGTCGGTCACAGTAGAATAAGAGATAATTATGTAGCATACGATAAAGAGTAGATTACATAACAAAATATGCATATGTACCTACTTGACTGTGACGCTATTGCATTATGATTTGTTTCAGTTATCTATAATTTTGTATATGGTATAGGATATATAACAGCGTTATATGAAATGACTGTTATGTCACTTGGAGTACGCCTTGAAGGCATATGAAAATATAAATAAATATATATTCTATGTTCATTTGGGGCTGGATTTGATTGGTAGTTGAAATTTTAATTTAGTGTTCTTTCTCCTTGCTCATCATTTTATTTTTCATCGAGTTTTTAGTAAGTATTACTACTTTCAAATTTTTTCATTTAAAAGCTAAAAAATAGTAGGTGTTGATTTTACAAGCGTTTATATATAATGGAAGTATATGATTGGTTTAGGTGCTCATTAAATTTATGCCCTTCACAAAACATACATAATATCATTCATGTATTGTTACTTATGCAGTCTGATACAGCACGTGGATTTATCACAAACAAATTAATAGTGTAGCAATAATGTATACTGCGCAATTATTATTATTAGCAGTATTACTATATAATTGTAATATTTTTTAATTATTTTCCAAGACAGTTCAGTACATTCACATCATAAATAGCGGTTGGAACCAATGCGTTTTACACACTTTTGCGGTTCAGTCCTCTATTTGACTATTACACTAGAATAATAAAAAGATGTTGATTCCTAGTTAATTGATAGGGATGGAGTCTTGGCGACTGATTTATGTTCTTATTGGTTCAGAGCTTTATTTATAAAAATAACCCCCCAATGCATAAAAAAATGCACCATCCGATACCATATAGGTATCGACCAATTGGTAATCGATCATTTTTTAATTCGATAATAAAAAAATTATAAAACTGATTTTAAACGAATGGAGTTTTTATAAACTAATTGTGAGAGAAAAAAATGTATTAGGTAAACTTCAGCTACTTACAAATATGAAAGGAATCGTCAAACTGTAGCAGAGGCAACCGTTCCAGTTTCAGTAAAGTTAAATATTCAGAGTTTAACGGAAGAATCACTTAAAAATTGCGCTCCAAAACCCAACTGTTATCTCGATTTATTCTGAATTTGATTATATAGCGCTAAGAAATCGTTGCTGACGTTATATATTTTTATTCCGACCAATTAAATGGTTAGAAGTAGGAAAGCTTCAGATCAAAATTCCAGGCAGACAATAATTAGCGTAAAAAATACAGGACAAAGTTCTATATTATCTTCTATAGAATCCGACATTTTATGTTTTATATACTAAATAACAGCAATCCTATATTGTTAATTAGAAATTGTGTAATAGTCGGCTATTAACAGGCCAAGTAAAATTCACAAGAAAAAGCGTTAGAATATCTGCTGATTGTATAGATAACGGTCATTATTAGGATATTCAATGATGGTATCGCACAACGTAGACATGATGTGATTGATATACATACGGTATGTAAACACTTACGTCAATGAGGAAATTGGTTAATTTGCCATCTTAATGAGGACATAAAAGTATTCGAGTATTGAGGTAGGATCACACAATTCTAGTGGGTCTCTGTAACCCAACGTGAGTAGTAGTAGCCAATAGGAGTCTTTACGATTAGTCAATAATGAATACAACTGGAAGAATATGCCATATTATCTCATTAATACATTGCAATCTTGTCCGGGTTAAAAGAGCTAATACAAGGGATTGAACACTCAAACAAAATTAAAATCGGTCTTTATCCCTGCGACTTTTAAAGAAATCATGTAATGTTCCACAAAACTTAAAATCAGTATCCATAATTTACTAGCAGCTGTGACTCATACTAAGCTAGTCAAGTTCCACTTAAGACTACTTATTTAAATGACAGGATAGCCAATACTTGATATTGCGCGTTTGGAATGACATTGCATTGAAATGCGTAAGATAAACATATAAGCACTTCACAGATGTTAACTGCAATTGACATGCACTCATACGATAATCGGTGTTCAGATCTCTCGCTGCTTCAAATGTAATAGTTATTGTACATCGTAATATATCACCCCTTACTCATCGGCCGCATTGTGAAATTTCCACATGAGCACCTAAGCGAATCAAGGCATCGATTCCCTCTGAATTAGAGCAGAGGTATAAACATGACAGCCAGGTACCCAGAGAGTTGGTATACGCTCTTTTTATGGAGTCTCTATCACTACAACGAAGCCTTAAAGACAGATCAGATCAATTAGCTATCCCCACTATTCACAACCCAATTGGAGATCCCAAAGCCTGTAGGCAAGTCGCTAGAACTATCACTGAATCGTATGCAATGTAATCTGTCTTTTAGTTCCGATCAAGTAATTAGATTGGCTGGACTTTTTCTATTTAAAATATTCTAAAAAGGATTTTATTTCACCTCAGGTATAAATAATCTTGATATATATGTAATATTTATAAGCCAATGTAAGTCTAGTTTTTAAAATCTATATATACAAATATAAATATAAAAACAAATAAGTATCATATTACACCAATGTTATATAATTTCATGGCCAATCATAACTTGCAATTAAAGTTATTTCTTTTCTACCCCAACCGTCTTCGAAATCCTTTTTCTTTTTTCTTTTTTCTTTTTTAAAATAAAATTTGCAAATGATGTGTGTTAGAGTTAGCGGTACTAAACTATGCACTCAAAAGCATTAAATAAGATTAATCGTATGGTCGTCCAATTAAGTTGCTGACTACACTTCTAGGGCCGGGCCAGACCCGATTCGATTATACAATTCTATACCTCCTCTATATATTACAATCCCAAACAATAACAATACACCATATTGTCCAACCAAAACAATAACAAACCAAAGCA
This sequence comes from Ichthyophonus hoferi, assembly GCA_002751075.1. Classification (NCBI taxonomy): domain Eukaryota; class Ichthyosporea; order Ichthyophonida; family Ichthyophonidae; genus Ichthyophonus; species Ichthyophonus hoferi. The sequence goes on along the minus strand of NAOQ01000064.1, from coordinate 155,004 downwards.
GCAGCAGATAAATTTTAACAAGATTTATTCATTGGCATAATAATAATAAACTCTGCAGCCAATTAGCGCCCTCTAAGTCGAGAGATCTCTGCCAACATATTGGCTGATTCTGATTTAAAATCTACGGGCTTCTGGGCCTGCATGGTGATTCGCATTCTAGCCTCGTCCTGTGATTGGTTCATATCAGCCAATAATTAACCAGTATTAACTATCATATGAATAATAATGACACTTCCCAATATTATTTTTAAACTGTCCCAGATTTAGATTTATAGGATGTAAATTTTATTGTAAATTATGTGTTTCATTTTTATATATATAATAAATCTTATTGTGACATTATTATAATATATGTCTCGGATCCTGAAAGCGTTTTAATTGATTTTTAATTTTTAATCACGTTTATTAATTGGTTAACATCATGATTATGAGATGGATTGTATATAGACAAATAGATGGGTATACGGCAAAAGACAGCTGACGGGGAAAGAGAAAGGGATGTATGTACATGCATAGGTATATATGTATAATCTAACTTACCTGATATATTTCAGGCTTTCCTCTCAGTTTAAACATAGCGTGAGTGAAGTTGGCTCGTGTGAATACCGCATCGTACATGTCAGTATTAGTCTAGGAAGAAAGGGGGGTGTCTACGGTTAATATAAATAGATATACAACAAACTCCCTTATACGGAAAAGGTAGATATCTTTACCAAAGCAAAAAGTTTCTTGTAAAAATAGATTGACCAATCCAAAAATAGAACTAAAAAATAACATGATATATAAAGTAAGCATCAATCTATTTATATACCTCATTTAATTGGTGCAGATCTTCACCAGTAATTCCTAAGATCTGTTCGGCCTGGTCGTGGAAGGCCGTGATCCAGCCCTGGCCAAAGGAATCTACTACACTCATATTCAGCATAAGCCTGGGAGAGGGAGAGGGAGAGAAAGAAAGAAAGAAAGAGAGTGACATAATAGAACATATTGATTGGTTAGCTGAAGGCTGCAATACAAACAGGCACTACTTAAGGCTTATCTATGCCCATCTTGACAAATCATATTACGCCAATTTACCATTTATTCATAAATGGCTCTATGTATATATACTAGCCAATGAGGTTTATTTTAAAATTATAATTAATATATATGTAATGCACATATTAACTAATAACCAAATAGATTCGAAATTCAAACTGATCATCGTATATACAAAAATATGTATAGGTACTAATATATATATAGAATATTTAAATATTTAATATCCACATTGGCCTATACTTACCTAATCTTAAAACCATCTATGGCCTTGTTGCATTTCTCACAGAAATATCCACCAGTAGTTTCTGTATAGTCATATGACTGTTAGCTAATCATAGAAGAGAGAGTATAATTGGATCTTGGATATGTAATTTCTTAATTGGGAAAATAAAGTTATATACATACACACATATATAAATGTATATACATACATACATACATACATACATATATACATACATACATACATACATACATATATACATACATACATACATATAT
>NAOQ01000064.1:98323-149055 GCA_002751075.1 Ichthyophonus hoferi | reverse complement strand
TAATAATAATAATAATAGTAATAATAATAATAATAATAATAATAATAATAATAATAATAATAATAATAATAATATTAATAATAGTAATAATAATAATAACCACTAATACTTACGGATTCATCCCTGAATTCAACAGTACAAAGTTGTCCCTCTCCCTTTGCATTGGTGTATTTCCTAAGTTTTAAAAACAACCCAATTAGAAATAGATGAATGTTATTTCAGAGCTTAAGATTGAAATGTTCTTAAATAACCTATGAAATAGGTCCGATCGGAGGTGTGAGAGTATATAATGGTGTATATAAGATATAGGAGAGAAAGAGAGAGAGAGAGAGAGAGAGAGAGAAAGAGAGAGAGACAGAAGGAGAGAAAGAAAGAGAAAGAAGGAGAAAAGGACAGAGAGAAAGAAAGAGACAGGACTCACTTGAGGTCACCCTTAGCTTCAACCACAGCCCTGATAGTCCAGCGGTTGTTATAGAGGTTAATGTCTGCAATAGGTGTGATGTTGGTCTTTGCAGGCGACGCGCTGGGAGGGGTTTGATGATATACGCTGCTGTGCTTGTTGTTGTTGTTAGGAGTGGTCTGTCCTTGTCCAGTAGTTGTTGAGATTGAGGTGGTGGGAGTGGTACCAGTGCTCTCTGCAACGCTTTCTATGGCAACCGGGTTGCCAATAGGCTTCTCATTGTCCTTGGCAACCACCTCTAGATCTAGGATGATACACATCCTATAGGGGGAGGGGGTTTAGTTTAAAATTATGTTTAAATGAATTACATGATTGGTGGGCCTGGGGTGTCATCTGGTTTGGTATTGGTGGAGGAGAGAGGAAGAAACAAAACCAAAAAAATCCGGGAAAAGTCTTAATGTTATTGAAAAAGAAATGTAAAATGTGGTTTTCATTAGCAAAAGACATTATAGTATATATAGGACACCTATCATATAGGTTATTATGTTGTAATTTGTATAGGAATGTATTCAGTTATATAGTATATATAGTGTAGTAGAGTATAGTATATATATCCATAATTATCCATATAAAGTAATATAACATAAAATGCTATAGTGATAATTATAAAGATAGAGTAAACCCAATAGAAATAAGGGCTTTAAAATACTTTTTTTATATAACTATTAATATATAAAGATTGATTTATAAATAACGAACAAGATAGGTCGGTAAATTTATATAGATGGATAGGTTGGTAGATAGATAAATCCTAATTTTAAAGATAGGGTAAGCCCAATAAAAATAAAGAATTAAAAATACCTTTTTTTAGTGTTGGCTCCAGGCATCAGATTACAGGTGTATTTTTTAATTCTAATAATAGAATAACGTACCAGTTCATTGTTTTCCACTAAGTGGTTAATCTGAGTGACCAGGATACCTAATTGGACAATTAAAATTAGCTTTAAAGTAATAGACCCAATGACATTGTAGACGGCAATTCAAGGACCAGTCATTATTAACATTTAAAAATAAACATGAATTTTGATATACCACTATATTATATTGTATTACATTATATTATATTATATCATACCATATCCTACTATCATATCTTATAATAACATAGTATGACATCATAAGAGATCCTAATATAGAAAAAAAAATAGCAATAGCAAGAAAATAAAAGAAACAAATATCGAATTAGAATTCATTATTAAAAATAAGAATTAACTTACCATTCATATAGTGGACACCATCAGACAAGGACAATCTATAAATAAACTACGGGTTAATGATTTGTGTCCAATTAACCAAGCCTTGAGAGATTATTGGAGAGTATATATAGACAGAGCAACAGGATAAATAATTTTATTGGTAGATATAAATAGATATACTATATGTAAACCAAAATAAAACTAAAAAATAGTATGATAGTATGTATGGGCTTTACAGAGAATTATGTATAGCTCTAAGTAACAACAATATATACTAATTGATTATAAGTATAAATAATACATAAACGGCCAGGCCTGCCTCCTATATATAATATATTATGATGGTATATTAATCATCACGTAATAAAATAAATTAAGACAACGTAAAACAATACAACATAACGCAATATAATATGATGTAGCATAACTTAATACAATGTAATACTCTATCTTACCTATACCGAACCTTATCCCCTCCTGTGACTGGCTTGATAGTACAGACTTGCACCAATGGATCTACTACACTGCCACTGGCCTCAAAGTTGATTCGCTGTAGATCATGCAGTCCATACATAGATCAGTATATATACGCGCATATAGTTACATTTAAACATACGATTTGTAGTGGCATTTCTAATGTAATTAGTGTAATTAGTGACCTTAATGCTATTGGCTGGTATAAACACATGTTAACAACAAAGATGTACACACACATATATATATATATATATATATATATTAAAATGATGATTTTAAAAGTACCTCGGGCCAATTATATAATAATTATTAAAGTAAATAAAAATTATATCATATCATATCCTATCATATCATATCAAATAATATCAAAACATATAAATATAAAATACATAACTACCAATCAGAAGGCTATAATGCTATTGAGTCCCCCCCCCCCCATGGAGTGCGTAAATTGGCGAAATTTTACACATATAGTATTACTATATAGTAGTACTAGCAATCGTCAATTGCCCTATAATCACATCCATACGTATATGTATATAATAGGGTAGCCAATCAACATGTTGTATGGTATACAGTCATCATGACGTCACACCTTAATATCCTTCCTACAAGACACATATATTGTGTTTAATTATAAAAGTGTAAAAGTTATTCCAATGTAAACTATTATATTATTAAGCAATTAAATCATTATATATTATTATATTACTATACTATTATATTCTTATAGTATTATATTATTCTTACAAAGTATCGAGTAAAATTTCAAGGTTTTTTCCCTTGGAAATTACAGGTGTCTACAAACAAGCCAACAACCTACTAGCGCTTACCGAAATCCCATTGGGAGTTAGTTGGCTCGTCATATTACAGGATTGGTTTAAGTTCTGTATTATGATTGGTGTATATTAATTAGAAATTAAGATTCCTGGGATTATATATATAATAATGTATAGTGTCTTAATTATATATATATATATATATTGACTAGTGTTTCTGTGCATACAGCCCAACTTAATAATACATTGGTTTAAAAAAAAGTAATGGGTAGTACATAGTAATATGATATGAACTTCTTTTGTCTATAAGTTATCATCTGAAACCTCGTTGTAAAATAAAGAAAAATACATGACGGAGAGTGTTAAAAGAAATTAAGTAATAAAAAGAATTAGTCATGGATGTGCATAGATATAACTGTAAAACAAAAACAAGAAAAAGAACCACTTTTAGGATGGTTAATAGAACCGAAAAGTCAAAAAGACAAAAGAGTTTATATTTTTTTAAAAAAAACCAATGAGAATTAGGATTATTTATATCACCACTCAACCCATCCTATAGGCGTAAAGACCTTGGATAACGTACCCTATAGGTTAATCTATGTTTGTATATGTCCTATCATGATTTGCTATGGAAATGTGGGACAATTTTACAAATATTCTCTATGGGTTATAAAGAATATTATATATTACTAGCCAATTAGAGTATAGAAATAAAAATATAAAAATATAAAACTATAAATCATTTATCGTGTGCGTATGGTATAATATAGGGCAGCGATAGGATAAGTAAAACAATCCCCAATAAATAATACGGAAAGGACATATTTACATGATTTGGAACCAATGGTATCATTGTGTATAGGATTGGTATAGGAACATATATACATATATGTATGTATGCATGTATGTACGATAGTATGTATGTGCAAATAGTAGGGATAATATATATAGGAACACAAAAAAAAAAAACTGCACAGATATAAGAGGGTAGAGAGAGACAAGAATAGAAGAGAGAGGGAGAAAGAAAGAGAAAGAGAAAGGAAAAGAGAGAAAAAACAGTACAATAATAGGACTCATACTCTTTGGTTTATATTAATTTTAAATTGAAAAAGAGAAGATAGAAATCAACCTTTGAAACAGTTTTAAAACTGGGAGAACAAAATTAAAAAAACATTATAGTTACATACCCACCATTCACCAATAATTAATGCATTATCAGTCAATCATTTATATTATATTATATTACATTACGTTATATCATATTGTAATATATATATATCATAGAGTATTCCTTGACAAACACAAAATAAAAGTTGACTTACGTATTATTATTGGTAAAAGCATCACTGAATACACAATTATAGTATGAAGATAGGCAAATAAGAAAATAAATAAGGAGTACATGATATTTAATACTTTGTAAAGACCAATATAAAGGTAGCGTACAAGTACTAACATATAATGATGCTCAGAAAATATAGAAATGGAAAGGTGGTTGCGAATTTGAACTAAATATAGGGGTAATAGAAAGAGAAACAGGAAGAAGGAGGAGATCTAGGTATATATATGGAAGAATAGATAGTTACAATACTGTATATGTATATATGGTCTACCTACTGTAGAAAAAGAAAAAGTAAATAATAAGTAGAACTATGAGGATGTAGAAAATAATGTGAAAAGGGAGAGGGAGAGGGAGAGAGAAACATGTATATATATATACTAAAAATAATAAATAAATAATGATAACTATAGGCACATCGTACCATACCTTATACAAATATAAATATATAGTTGACAGTAGAGGGCACCAGCTATACAATACACTATAACAGAGAGGGATTATACACTATATTATGTAATATAGATATTGGCTAGGGTTGATCGTAAAAAAAAGTCCGAAGTACTTACTGCATGCAAAGTTTCCCGCCAAATTTGACTTAAAAGATGGTGCTATTATGTGGATGCATGATAAGTAGCGAATAAAAACGTTTGTATATAAAGGTTTGGTTAGTCAATTTATATCAGATCTTATTTGGGATTAGATAATAGTAGTATTATGCGCTTTATATATATATATGTGTATATAATACTATATTTATAATTGCCTTGTTCTTGTATAAAATTATTATTGCTTAAAATTATATATTGATAATACAATAGGTTATATAATCTAAAAATGCTATTATATCCCTTTAGCCAATAGGAGGTAGAAGAGGTTTGGCCTGAAGTGCCATTATTTGGCCACCAAAGCGCGTAGTTAAAATAGCAATATATATATTAAGTCAAGGTAATAAATAATTCAAGAATATGCATGTCTATATATATGCGTATAATAATTATTAATATAAATTAACATATATGTATATATTGGCAAACGTTTATATTACATCAAGTCAATGTAGCGTCCTGTTAGCAAGGTGTATATTTGGCTTTAAAGTTGATAATGGCTTTGCTTTATTAAGTCATTAGGTGTGGCATATTTAATTAATTTTCAATAACTTTAATTACAACTTAAGTAATTATTAAGGAGGGAAAGTCTGCTTTTCCTGGCTACATTATCTCATTTTAATACATTGTGTAAGTAATAATGACGTGTTACCCCTTATATATTATATATATACATATATGTTATTAATAAGGTTATATTGTAACACCTTATACAGGGTTAATTGGTGCCTATTTAGCGGGTCATTAATTCCAGGAAAGCTAAGACTTGCTGGGAGTATTTTTTTTACTGAGATCATTGTGATATAATACTAGAAAATAAATAACAGTTAATTTTAATATTAAACATCAAATAAAGGCCTGGCTGTGTTTTCAGTAACTTTCTTTGGGAATTCTATTTCTTTTACATCGTTCTAGTGGCCTGGTCCCATTTGATGATTTACTCCAAGGGGTTCAGGAAGAGATAGTTTTATGTTGTAATTGTAATACTATATAAATACAGCTAAATTTACATTCTAATCACATCATATATCAAACTATATTATTTTGTTGCAATTCCATACATGCAGTCCCAGTCTAAGTACACTACCCATATAACGTCGCATGGTATAGTTTAGATCCACTTGACCTATATAAATTAGAAGTGCGATAATTGGTTTAGATTAATCCAGATCTCATTAAATTATACTAAGGCACTAATCACCAGATTGTTAATACGATATTTTACAAGGCTGTTTCTACTTACAATAGCTTAATAAAATTAACATACGACCCCGAATTTTCAAAAATCTTAATAAATTTCCATCTGATATCATAGAACTGGTTTTTATTGTTTCCCAAACTCCAGTGACTACAGACAACAGATGTGTAAATGCACCAACCAGGAAAGATATTGACATATCGCCATATATGATAGGATGCGCATACCGACCAATCAATGCCTTTGTGTATTGACGGCTGGGCCAATACCAGACTATGATGATATAACAACCTTAAAAAATAATATCCAATGTGGCGACACCTATTATATAAATATGACCAATAGGCTGCATTTACACACTATAAGCTCTTACGAAATACATCCAATATATCCAATCATAGAGCCTTCATAAAGATATATATAATGCTGACTGCACAGTTAATTGGCCTGTAAGGCTAGAATAACAGCCAATACACCAATAATAATACTGTATAATTAATAAGATAAAATAAAGGCGTGAAAAGCATTTTGGCAACCAACCAGTAAGTAATAATAAACGTAAGAGCCAGGAAGATTTTAAAAATAAACCAATAATATATACTAAAATAATAAGTCAAGGTTGTTAGCCAATCAGATATTTTGATGACACTCTATAAAAGCATGTGCTGATATCACGCCAATCAGGTTTAAGATCCCAACCAGGGGATAGGGCGATCCTATTGGCTCAATAGCGTCGTCCACTACGATGAGAAGGACTGCGAGACCTGGGCCAATAGAATGTTAGTATACAGTATGTACGCGGGGAGGGACGGGAACTTGATTGACTTGAGCAATATGGATATACCAATTAGATATCCGATCTTATTAGTCTTAATTAGAAAAGAGATCATACCAATCAGAGACAGTAATTGTTGATTACTCATTAAAGCCTCTGAATATGATTAGGGAATAGCCTATATATAAGGTTGTAGGTTGGTATGTGACACATAATTCCTACTATAGAATAGACTCTCCTAGAGTGAAATATTGTGCGGAAGTTTTTATGAACGCATATTTCATCATTTCTCTATTGTCATACATTACTTCGCTCATAAGGCAATAAATACGCATATGCGTATATACATATATATACACACACATACCTGCTACGACGAGAATACTTGTCTCTGTATCTATCCTCTCTATCATAATGTCCTCTTCTACTATCCCTTCTATCCTCTCCTCTCTCTCTCTCCCTTGGTGCAGGGCTGCGACTTCGACTGGAATCACGTGACCTTCTACTGCCATATACCCTACTGGATTCCCTATCCCTTTCACTATCTCTCTCTCTCTCTCTATCTCCTTTCTCTCTTCCTCTCTCCCTCTCTCTCTCTTCACGTTGACCTGATCTTCTGTCTGCATCCCGATCATTCTCAATCTCTTTCCTGGTTGGTGCATCGACAGATCTGCTTCTCGGTGGTGATGGGCTGGCGGTGCGTCCACGTGGAGTAGGGGAACGAGAGGGAGTAGAATGATTGGAGGGTGAGGATGCCCTGTGAGGTGTATGCTGACTTTTTTCTATTGGTTCATCTTCCTTATTCTCTTTCTCATTGGTCTTAGATGGAGGAGATCTAGAGCGAGAGGGAGTGGAGTGTCTAGAATGACGGCTATGACGTGCTGGGCTGAAAACGATTGGATGGGAGAGTATGGGTTGGTATGAAAAGATAGTAATATAATAGTGTAATAAGATAGTAATATAATAGTGTAATAAGATAGTAATATAATAGTGTAATAAGATAGTAATATAAGTGTAATAAGATAGTAATATAATAGTGTAATAAGATAGTAATATAATAGTGTAATAGAATAGTAATATAATAGTGTAATAAGATAGTAATATAATAGTGTAATAGGATAGTAATATAAGTATAATAAGATAGTAATATAATAATATAATAAGATAGTAATATAAGTATAATAAGATAGTAATATAATAGTGCAATGATATGACAGGGTAATCATGCCAACCTCCCATTCATAACGTCATATTATAATACATATATATATACTATCACACTATAACGTAGTATAACATCATACCCTAGCTATAAATGCGAGTCGGGTCGAGCCAAACCTACCACTCGTTCAATCACTAATACTTCACCCCCAGAACAGAAAATAACAAGACAATACCATAAAAACCTATGACTTCTACCCAATAAAAAAGGAAACTTCACCAACCTTGAGTCACTTTCCTCGTCACTATTTCTCTCCTCCTCTTTATCCAACCTCTCTTTCCTACCTCTAGACCTCCTATGTGTGTCACTCCCACTCTCACTATCAGAGTTATCACTACTATCGCTCCTACTAGATTCACTACTAGTATCACTACTACTATCGCTGCTGCTGCTGCTGCTGCTTTGACGACGCGTTCTCTTGCGCTTGCTTTTTCTCTTTCTTTTACCATCACTATCACTCTCACTATCACTATCATCTCTCTTTCTTCTCTTCAGTTCTTTTTCTCTCTTCTTGGTTGCCCTTCTCTCCTCCTCTTTACGCTGTTCCCACTGTGCCTGAATACAATTAAAACGTAATAGGTGTTAGACATTCACTATTATTGTTGTTGGTGTCATTAGTAGTAGTAGTAGTATTGTTATTGTTATTGTTGTTATTATTATTATTCTTATTCTTATTAGTCATAGTAGTAATAGTAGTGTTATTATTATTATCATTATTCCCAGAATTAGGATAGCTTAAAAGAAAACCTATATTAAGGAGGTCAAATTAAAGTATAGTTACTATTGGTAGAATATCACCAATCACACGATAGCAATAGTGATAGTTGGAACAATAATAATTGGTTGAGACCGCGCCATTCAGAAGGGGGTAAATGATACCTTCTTCTCCAATCGTCTCTCTTCTTGTAGCTCTCTATCAAATGCACTTCCTTCCACATATGACTCGTCCATTCGTAAAGCCTTTTTCATTCGTTGATTTTTAGCCTCATTTTGGGCTGCCAATTGATGTGTCTCACTAAAGCATTTAAAATTAAAATAATGTTTAATTGGTTAATAAACGATTTTAAAACTACCCACTTAATTAATGGATATAAATGAAGAGGATAATGTGTGATATTTATCCAATGAGAATAGTGATTACTCTATAGTATATTGTATCGGAGAATATGATTGGTGATAGGATACAGAGCTAGAATATAAGTGCATGCGAATGGCTATGTAAGTTTACCAGTGTAAAAGTATATGTGCTATGATATATAAAAATATAGGTTGCACCTATGACTGTATACAGTAATTGTCTTATTAAATCCTATTAGCCAAGAACAGTGAATGCTAAGATGGAATGAAGAGCTATCAACCAATGACATCTATTAACCTACTTCTTATTGGAGGCCTGTTTGTTATCCTCCAATAGGTGTATTCGTAGGGCGCTCACCCTAGACTCCACTTCAGATTCAGCCAGCCTATAACGCCCCATCCTATGTTAGTAAATTGATATATATATATATATATATATATGTAAGAAAGAGACGTACTTCCTATACATCTATTTGTATATATATATATCTACTGTACATACATACTATCGTATATACACATACATACACCTACCCCTTTTCCTCCAGCTCGTCCTGTAATTCTAAGCACTTAGCCTCAACCAATCGTTTTCTCTCATGTTCCAAGATCTCCTCATTGGGTTTTCTGTTAATAGGACAATATGATTGGTGGAATAAAATGAAAGGATGTAATGATTGGGATTGGTCTAAACTGATGAAAAGTGTGATCTGGCACCAATAATCCTAGATAGCCTATACCAATTACAAAGATTGGTATTAATAACGGTTTAATCACTAATTTTTTAAAATTTTACAAGGTCCAATCAAAATGCAAAGACGCTGGACTTGTGGTTTAAATATTATCTATGAGTGGATAGATATTTGAAATAGTTTATTCACGAGTTTTCATATTGGTGTAGAAAAATAATTATAATTAAAATAGCAAAAATAAAATATGATATAACTCATAATTTTATAATTAAAAAATGAAGTATAACTGTAGTATATATGTATATAGTGTAGCGTATATATTATAATATTATATAATGTAGTGTATATAATACATATCTATAACATAGTTATTAAAATTTTATCATGGTCACTGAAAGTTTGTACTGCCTATTATATTTTACATTTAACTTTTAAAATTAAAACCTACCTATTCATTAACCTATCAGCTCTAGCCAGTTCTTCCTCTCCTTTACGTTGATTTACTGGTTGTCTTTTGTTACGTAAAGCTGAGAAATTACGCATGACATATCCGTTGGTCCCTGACCCACGGACACTGTCTAGACCAATCCCGTTGTACATCGTGCCGCTTTCAGTGATCTATTAGTGCATGTAGGGAGGAAGGGAGGGAGGTGGGTAGCTAGGTAGTTAGGTATGAAGGGTGATTGATATAAGTTAAGAGTGCTAGTAAAATAAAGCATTATAACATAATCCATACAAACAAGCCTGTATATTAACATACACGTTAAGTCAAACCTATCAACCAGCTCTCAATATTAGGAAGTAAAATTGGCACTTAAAAATTAAAAATCAAATAGAATCCTTTATCTGACATACCTATAGCACTGCTTGTGTTCTTAATATTACTTCTATATTATAGTAGTGTTATTTATAACAACGGCAAAAACTATTATTATTATTATTATAGCAACAATAATTAAAGTTGATATGCACGCGGGTGAAGAAAGGGCTGTGTGCGTTTAATAATGACGTCATTGCCCTACATTTCCGTAAATATTATGTCATATCATGCCTAGATATTGACGAATAATGATGAATATTGATGGATGCTGATTTAACGTGTGTTGGGTGATTCGGATTGGATCGAATCAGATCTTCCAATGCAGAAATGACTTTGGGTTGATATATCACTTAACTCAATTTTGACATTTTTATTTTTAATAAAATTTAGATAATATAATTGCTATGTTATGATACAAGGCCATTATCATGTCATTTATTATTCCAAACTGGTGATTAATATTGATTTTACGTGCGCTGGTTGATTTGGGTTGTTCGGGCTTAGTGAGATTTGGTAAGGCAAAACCAAAACTATTTCGGTTCACATCAATAGACAAAAATTCTAGATTTTGATTTTTAATGCAAGTTAATAAAATGGTGGAATACGATATTGAAGAGATGGCGCCAGATTAAAAAAGGATGTCAAGGGTATTAAGGCTTTAAAAATAATTGTTGGAACTAAGTTCTTCATTACGTTGAGATAGACTACTCTTTATTATTGTCATCCCTTTTCTTACATTCGGTTATGGTTACCAATCAAGGTTAATAAGACGTTGTTGTACAAACTATGGGCCTTGTTGATAACTATCTAGATCAACTATACCTTTTTATCTTCGACATAGGAATTTTAAATTTCAATATCTGAATCATCAAAATACTCAATAAAAACCAAAAACAAAGAGAAAATAAACACAATAAGGCCACCTAATTTTGTCTTTGTTTTTAATTTTTATTGAATATTTTGACGATTCACATACTGGAATTTAAAATTGCTATTTTGAAGAGAAAAAGGTACAGAAGACAGGCACACAGTACTTCATGTAGAATGCAGTACAACAGATAGTATTTCTGTTTTTTAATAAAAAGTAATAAAAAATAGATACAGTGTATATATATATTTACAGTGTTAAACCAACTCCGCTCTCCTAGCTTTGTCAACCTTATGGGCCTAGTCCTCAACTTCTACGGACTTATTTTATAATAAAAGCATGTCTTAGTCTATATGTACACCATTGCGGATGCCGTGAGCTTATATAACTTGTATAAGCAAAAGGTTGTGTGTTTCAGGGATTAGACACGCGGTCATAATTTAATTATAACTTTCTGATAATATTATTTTATAAAATGTTCAAATATACAATTAATATTTTGTTTAAAATTGTTGTATCTTTGTAAATTGTGTTTGAAGTTTTAGCACCGTAAATGAAATCAAAAGGGAAAGAGAATGTGTAGAGCCGTCTAGAAATAGTAGATAGAAACATATAGAAATAGTATCGAGTTCGTGTTTTAAAAAGACGCCATATAGAAATGTAGGTAATCCTTGTTTATAACGCCATGCTTATTATTAGCTGTTTTTGTCCCTTTTATTCATTTGCAACATGCGTTGATCAAGGGTGGTAATTATAAATCGGCTCGTCAATGTAAATGAGACCGATCATAGGAAATACAGTTTACAACCTCTGAGAGCCACTAGAATTATCTTCCTTTATTCAAAATGACCTAATCCTATTGTATGTATCCTAATTTGATTGGCTATATAGCTAATTATTTCATTTAGTATGGAATCGACCAATAAATATATCTTCTTAAGAACTTTGCAGTGGAGGAGTATATATATAATGAGTGACAATAAGGCCAATATTTTCTGGCCTTTCAGTTTCCTCTCTTTAAATATGTTATTTTAATTAGTAATGGTCTCTAACAAAAACTGTTTATTTTTTTCTCTGATCGAGCATTTTGGTTCCCTTTCTTTAAGTATTCTACTTTATTTGGTAATAGTTTCTTTAACGAAATCAACTAATAATGAGCATCGTTAATTCCCTTGTCATTATTAATTTAATTAGATGTTTGGCTCTTGATTTCTAATTGGAAGTACATTGCGTAAGTATAAATGATTACTTTAGCATCTTCAGAATTTACTAGATTATAACAGGTCAATAATCTGGCGTTAAGCTATTTAACGCCAACGGTGACCTGAAGTAGGAGCTCCAGTTTAGGCATTCTCTTATAGGCGACTCCTCTTCTAATATTCAAAACATAAAGCGGAAGAACTACAATCCTGGGCATAGATATCAGAGATACTGCATTACTAAGAAATACAAAGTTGAACTATCTGATAGTAGTGACTGGGAATCAGATCACTATATGTCCCTTGACTCAGATAACAGACCTTATTGGGACCATGCATTCTGATAAAACCAAAGGATTACACTGACGTATAAATCTATTCCGGTTGCTATTATCAAACCTTATGGTAATTTACGGTAGGCTGTAGTGGCTTCTAATGACTTCCAGGGCTTCCAGGGCTCCAATTATATTTGCTTACAAGTGTTATTTTATCACAGTTAATCATGATAGCTAAGTTAAAAAACAAATAAATAGATTAATGTCAAATATTCTCACAAGTAATTTATTTTGATAATATATATATAACATGTGCAATAAATTATATTGAATGTGTGTTATACTTAAAAATAAACATATATTAAGAAAATGGGCAAGAGTCGTTAACTAATCTCTTCATAGTCTAACGCCCCGCAGCTCTTCCTTGTATATTCCTTCCTACAAATTGCACTATAAGTAGCACAACCTGTTTTAAAGTTCATTACCAACTTATTGTTGCTTTTACAAAACAATGTATACTATGGAATTTACAATTATCTCCGTTGCCATTCTTGGTTTGACTTTCTCGGTGTCCGGTGTCGTGCTGTGCCAATATAAAGACGCAAGTTGCGCCGACCAAGCTAAAAATTGCTTTGAGCCTCTTTTTACAGAGGGTTGTCATACCTTACCTACCGACACAAATGTTCAGTATAAAGTTAGCAAGGTTGATAACATAATTATCTTAAAAACATTTATGAATCAATGTGTTTGCGCAAATTTAAAAAACCCCATGAAGATCCAAGAGAGAGAATGTATTCAACCCATTTATAAGTATAAATTCGATATTGGTACCCTTACATATCGTCCCTCTTTCCATTACAAGTTAGAAAATACGACAAAAGCTCCAATTAAGACTGGAGCGGAATCATTCGTGCTACTGTCACTGATTGCTTCTGTTGTTGCTGGCATATTTGGCGTGTTGTTGTAAATCAGTTGGTGTTGATGTTTCTCTTTGTGGAGACCTTTTAAAAATAATATAAAAATATACAATCACATGTATGTAAATGATTCTTGCAGACGTTCATAGTACGTACAAGTAGGCTTGTATTTATTTTCTTTGTATTCAAAAAAAAATATTTGTATTATTCCGTTTCATATCCGTGTACATGTACACTATACAAAAACTCTGCATTCATTTAATATTTGTTAAACAGTATCATTATATATATATATATATATATATATATATAATTCTATTATACAACACTTAGTTGGAGACCCTAAAGTCTGTGGACAAGTCGATAGAACTGCCACGGATTGTGATAGGGTTATAGACCCAACACGCTTCCACTGCGCCACTCTGCTACATAAAAATTCTGATGTGTTAATAGGAGTTCCCTTAAAAGTTGCTATATCCTTGTAGAATGTGTGTAGAGGTTTAACGCTGTAAAACGAAAGGAAACAGACAAATATGTCGTTTCCTAAAAAATAAATAGTATATCAAAGCTGTATTATAATATTTACTATTTATTTCTAGAGAACGACGTACTTTTCTGTTTCCTTTTTTTCTACAATGTTAAAACTCTACACATATTCTACAAGGATAAAGAATCTTTTAACAAGTTCATTATAGTAACATCCAGAAGAAAAGCATCAAATCCTACCATTAATAGAATAAAGCGTAAATCAGCGTTATTTTCAGCAACCAAGTGAGGATTCATGGGTGGTAAGCAGGGCAAGGCGTCAGAGAGGAAATCAGAATCCATATTTAGAACTGAGAAGAAGAAGCAGAGGGTACGGTTTGCCAGTGATTCAAAGGGAGACAATCTGTCCCAGGACGTCTAAAATTAATTCATCAGTTCAAGCTCTGACACCAGTGGATTCAAAAAACGTACAGCGGTGGACCAGGATGAGCACCTGGGATGCAACTCTACAGTTTACAACAAAAATCAATTTAACCTAGTTAAGAAAGTTGTGATATTAACTAATATTAAATCTAACACAAAAGTTGACTGTTATCAGTAAAAAGGAAATATTGAACGCTTCGGTTCCAACACAATATGATGTCATATTGTAATACAAACATTTTCAACACAAGATAATACAATATAGTATCATTAAAAAAATGCAATAACATCATATGCTAGTAGCACAATATTAACTAATAATCATTAATATACAACCAATATAATTACCAATTTAAAATGCAAAGATTGTAGAGGATTTTTATCCTGTATCCAAAATGATTAATCTTCAGAACAATAAAACGGATTTTACAAAACAATAATATGGAAGATCATATTCAGCATGGACCTCTCGTTCAATATTACTTACCTTGTTTACTATCGTGTCAAACATTATTGCATATATTAGGTAATTTCTTGGCTTTGATCTAAATGTCAAATGAGTGACAATTCTGTCATAGATGTTGAAACTCGGCTACCTCACAAACTGAGTTACCTTCTATGTTTGCTACTGCATTCAACATCTTATTTTATGTATGTATGAGTCATGTTTAATTATCTACTTCTTTCAGACCTCATCTGTTAATGAGTGATAAATTATTCTGAAGAATCAGTCTTAAAAAGTCGCCTTTACATTATCCTTGCTGTGAATAACTCTTCCTTTATCCTTTACCCTTGCGTGTATCTTTATTAATTCGCCTACATTCTCATTGATAATTAGCTTCAACTATAACCAATAGATCTTACACAGTATTGACCAATGGTTTTTACAATATGATTGGAAGTAATGGACCCAATTATTTGCAATCACATAATTTGATTATTCATTTGTGACAATTGAAACTTATTGTAATATCAATATGTTTAACCTATTTTCTCATAGCAAACTAATTGATATGTAACAACAATAATAATAATAATAATAGGGAACACTACTGTGGAGCCAATTTTATTAGTATGTACTAGAATATATAATACTATAATGCACAATAACATCGCTTACACTGCTTCATGTAGATAAAACATTAATAAATACCAAAGGAGAAGGGTTTGATGGAATGCAATATCTTGTAACTATGACAATTTATTTTACGCCATCCAATCATTACTTGACAATTCTTAAAAATTATTATGCATTTCCTTTTCTATTTTTTTTATACTCTTTACCCACCTGCAGATATAGCTGAATGTATCAGTAACTCTACTATTTGTGGGGAAAATCCAATATGCACCAACACTCTTGGTGGTTTCAATTGCAAAACCTGCACAAAGGGCCACCATCTGGTGAATGATGTGTGCATACGTGTGTAGGTTAGAGCAGTCTTTAGTTATATGCAATAAATCTACATATTCTTGTTTCTTTTCATTTATTTTGCTCTGTTATCTTCACCAGCTATCTGTCTCTTATAAAATGATCATTCATTTCTCTAGACACATTATTAACTATCTTATCTACAGATAATGATTAGTGTTTAGCCAACTCCACAATCTGTAAAAGCAAAGAAATGGGCCAGAATCCCAAAGGAAGATATACATGCTCCAGCTGCCATACAGGATATACTGTAGTGGACAACATGTGTATAGGTATGCTAAGTGACACCATACTTCCTAAGTACATTTTTTATTTATAATACTATGTTTCAGTAAAATACAATATACTATACTATACTATACTATACTATATTATACTCTATTATACTATATTATACTTTACTATACTCTACTCTACCATACTATACTAAACTATAGTATAGTATAGTATAGTATACAATACACTATATTATACTAAAACTAACCTTTCTTGTAATATACTATAATCTATGGTACTATACTTTTCTCTACTCTACCATATCATACTATACTCTATTAGATTATACTATACTATATTGTACTATACTATACTATACTATACCTTACCATACTGTACCATACTATGCCATACTATACTGTACCAAGCCATACTATATGATACTATACTTTTCTCTACTGTGCTATGTTGTACTATACTATACTATACTATATTATATAATACTCTACACAGCTGTACTATACTGTAGTATATTATAATGTACTATACTATACTATACTATACTATACTATATTGAACTATACTGTATTAGACACTAAAACACAATATGGCATACCCTTTTTCTTTATTTTTCTAATGTTATTACAAACATTCCCGTAGATGCAAATGGGTGTGCATTCCTTACTGCATACTTGACACCCTTTCAATATCATAACACCAATGACAGCTATTTTTGTAGCAAGAGGGAAGAGGTGGAAAAAAGCACAGAAGGAATGGAGTCAATTGCAAAAACAATTCTATGTATTGACTCGACTAGTCAATGATGTAGGTTTATGTGTTAGTCATGTATAAGGATGTTTGTATTTTCTGGTAATTTTTATTGAATTTTTATTGAATTTTTATTAATTATAAAGCATGATTTGGAATAATTTATAATGCTGTATTTTTATTTTTTTATTTTTTATATATTATATTAATATTAGTTTATTTATGGCATATATTTATATAATGTGTAATAAAAATACTGTAGCCCACACTCCTATTTATATATTCTCACAAATCAAAACTCTTTCACAATCTGCATGGAAGAAAATAATGGAAATAAAAGGGGAAGCTCTACCTACCAAGTCAATTTGGAATGCAGGGATTGCAGTTAAACATTTGGCTAATAAAGTATGTTTTATTTGTAATTATTACATATCTACAGATGGGTGCATGTATTAGTATTTGACATAGTGTATTTTCTACCAATTATCTAGTAAGATTATTCATCATAGGGCACATTTTAAAGTATTATGCAGTGTTCTATTAAACTGTATCTTTTTATATATATATACATACAGTATAATATTACATTATATTATATATTTTGTATTTTAATATATGGTTTTATATTTCTAATCCAATTAAAAATGTTACTCCATTTTTTCTGCTGATACAAGTTGCTCGGGTCCTGATCTACCAGACTGTAGGGGCTTCAAAACAAGTAACAGTACTTAACAATACAGCCAATAAAGCAGGCAGTGCCTTTACACAGATAGGAAACATTGTATGTGTACTCAATACATTACTAAGTATTTAATGTTGTCTAATGTTTGGTTTATATGCCCAAATCTCATAAGTACCTAGCCACAATAATGAGCACTGTTCTATCTGTGGTGTTTGAAAATAAATTGTTTTGTAAGAGTTAATTACCTATGGCAGGGGGTTTATATGAGTATTATGATTGATTTGCTATTTTAGCCAAGATATGATAAGTATTTACATTTATGATAGTGCTAACTAATGTGCTCATATAGCTGCCTACAAAAAAGTAATATCTTATATTCAGGAATGTATACAATAAGGTATAGATGTGAAGGAAAAATGGTTCCTGAGGTAGTTAACAATGCCAGAAAGCAGTGATGCAATTAATCAATAAGATAGGTTTGATTATATATATATATTATGCTGGGATACTGCAATGCTTGGTGTAATATATTTTATATAATTTTATAATGGGTCTATTTGTAACAATGCAAGGTATACTTTATATATTTCATTATAAAGTATTATTATATATTGTTCTGCATTATATTATAGTGTATTGTAATATATTGTTTATTATTATTTGCCATTATATTATATTGAATTATATTCTGTTCTATTATACTCTATTTTCTTTGTTCCCCCCCCCCCAACCACTTTTTTTTTAACTTTAGTCTATTATATTACATTTTATTATAATCAAAAAAAAATTACATTCAATTATATTATATTTTATCATATTATATTATATTTTATCCTATTATGGTTTATTTTATTCTGTTTTATTTTATTCTCATTATATTTTATTTTCTTCTACTATTATATCATAATTTATTATTAACCTCATAAGCCTACAGTCAAGCCGTATATTGAATAATTATCCCAACATAATCAAAAAGAATCAACTCAAGATGAATGCCAGTTAAACTTATGACTACATTCCTACCATTCATGAACATTCAAGTCCTTCCTACTACCAAACAAAGAATGGTAAGTGTGTAATATTTCAATGTATTTCTTGTATATGCCACCCTACCTTTATTTTGGACACTATAATATAGTTATTTTATATAAAATAGGCCATTGTATTAGGCAATATTTTCTTGCACAATATACTACCATAGATATTCTGATAACTTATAATATTGTACTCTATTTCCTTACACTGACTATTAATATCAGACCAATCAAAAGATATGAACTAAGCAGGAGATATGGTCAGCCCAGAATGAACTGCTGGAGGATGTAGATACCACTCTTGAGTCAGTAGATTTGGCTACAACCAAGAAGGGAATGGTAATCACATTAAAACAGTAAAACATTAAGATAGCAATATTCATAGTCATAATCATATTAGTAGTAGTAGCAATAGTAATAATATGTACAGTTATTGTAAAAATAATAATGATAGCAATACTAATAGTAATAGCATTAATCATAGTCATATAGTCATGATAATTAATCAAAACTAATAGTACTAGAAAGAGTGATAATCATAGTAATAGTAATAGTAATAGTAATAGTTACTGTAATAGTTATAGTAACAACCATAGTAATATTAATTGTAATAATAAAAGTAATACTATTACTAATCATGATGGCAATAGAGTAATAATAGTAATTATAATGTTAGTGTATGTGTTATGGTGTATATATGTTATAGTACATATATGCCATAGTGTGTATATGTGATAGTGTATGCATGTTATAGTTTCTATATGCTACATTATATGCCTATTACATTTTATAATATGTATAAGAAGTTTTAATGACTTGTTCACAGTCCTCTGTATTTACAATTAGTTTGCGTTTTGCTGGTTCAAGGCTTAGTTGTAATAGTAGAAGTCTTTTCAAAGGCACAAAGACTGAATATTCAGGTAACTGGCGGTAGTAGCTATGTCTCTGTTTTGATTTAAAAGGAATCAATGTTTTGTTTTGGTTAAGTGCTAATGTGGGAATTGTACAATGAGACCAATGAGTAACGGGTGCTACATTACTATGTAAATAATAACTATTATCATTATCTAATGTTAGTGGACAGTTTTCTGACTTCTGAATGAGTAAGAGAGCTGAACATTGATTATCATATTTAAGTGCTAATTGTGAGCTAAACATTATAATAACAACGCAATGACTATATACATATATATTGTGATATTGCTTAATTAAATAATCAAATATATAATTTTGTGTGTTACAGGTGATTTCAGATTTTCTGGGAGTCACATATATTGAGAGACGGGGTTTTATAAGTTTGTTTTCATTTTTATTTATACCTTCCACAACATCCATTGCTTGTAGATGTCAATGTGGCAACGTCTATTGATGTAAATAATTATATTGGCTAATGCAATTTGCAGAGGACCAATGTGACTCACTAGAATTGTCTGATTTTATTCCAAGGATACAATATATCATGTCCTCATTTGGATGGCTTTTTTTTTTAGCCAATTACCTCATTAGTGTAAATGTTCACATTGTGGTATTAGCCAAATCATCTCATCTGATCAAGAATGTCATTCAATAAGCAAATATTGGATTGGTCACTTCGTGATTCACTTGTTACCGGCTAATTGACAAAATTGTGTGTTCCATTGGAGTTAACGGTCTTGTAACAATATGTTATGCTATAATATATATATATATATATATATATATCATACATGATATACCCTACCCCCTATGCATATGCATTTATAATTTTATTTATTGTTGGTTTCATCCCCAGGAATATGAGGAAATTATCCATCTTTTATTTTGAAGACAGTGTTCCACTGCCATCAAGAGGGCATGTAAAGCTTTAATTCTCTCTATATAGGAAATATATAGAAATATATATATATATATATATATAATCCATAATCTAAAAAACGAAAACAAAAAACAAAAAAAAAAAAAAACAAAAAAAAAACAAGAATAATCCCCATCTTTCTTCCTATCTCACCCAGGATTAATATGGTTTACCAGCTGGTAGTTTTTTATCTAATATCTTTCATTATCTGCCGAATTGTTTGAATTCCGTTAATCTATATTGATAAATTACTTTATCTGGTTAAGAAAGTTATTCACACAGCTAATACTGGATCAATCATTTCATGATCCACTTGCTACCAGTTAGTTGTGGTTGTACCACTTCAGTCGTCCCTTTAAATTTGACAGTTTTGCAACAAGACTTTTAAAAATGTCAAATCAGTGTGGTCCTGATTGTGATTGTATTTTATGTAACGTTGGTTGATGTTGCAGCTCTACATTTTCCTACACATCTGTTTGTTGCAATATATATTATTATAAGGTAGTTCAGATATATCTCTACCACAATAAAAAAATACTATTTTAGTGGCTGCCCAACAGAGAAGACAAGAGCTAGATACTAGTGCTAGCTCTAATTGACCTTTGAGATACAGATCACAAGGTAAATTATTATTAAGTACATTCACTCATATATTGATTTCTCAGAACTTTAATAGCACTTAAACAATACAGTATAATAGTGATGTCTTGTTAATAATGATAATAAAATAGATTTTGGCATGTGTAAGAAATTCTTTATATATCTTGGCACACATATGATTCCTCAAAAGAGAGACAGTAGATATTTTTGTAAAAGCCCCCAGGAGAAGTGATTGAGATCAAAGTAAGTATCATGATACCCTTTGCAATATTATATTTTATGAAGCTGTTATGACATGCATAGTACTCTGTGGTAGTTTCAATGACTTTCCCGTTAGCTTCAAAGTTTCCAAATAGTTTTTTATTTCTAGACAACTGTTTTAGTCTAGGTGCTGGAGAGTATCTCAATAGAGTTAATTAAAAATTAACCAGTTTTTGGCATAGTTCTTCTTCTGTTATAACAGTCTGTAGAGCTACCCCCTTATAGTCGTTATGATTCAATAAATGAATTAATGCAAAGTTGATGTTATTAAAAATTAAGCTGACTAATAATCTAGTGGAGATTATCAGCATCTAATTCAGTGTCTTTTGAAAGTAAAGTCCTTTATGAATTTCATTCTGTAGAGTAATCTAGATAATTAGATTTAGAATGTTTATTTTCAATGTTGTTATTAGTGTTTGGATTTGTACTAACATGTTTGTCCATATCGGTCATAGCTGGGTTTCATTAATTATTTCTTTATGAATTATTAAAATGAACAGGTAGATGTATGAACTTAAATATAATATATTTTATTAAAATTTATATTATAATTTATTGTATTATAGTATTTTGTACTCTTTACCCTTCTCTTCGGTATGCTGCTAAAGATAGACAATGAATTGCAATAAAAGCATTTTCCATTATTGTGACCAGAATTCCTGAACCAAAATTGCAATCACGAACGATCTAATAATCTACTACAATTTCGGAGCGCCAAGAGCAATTGGAAAATTGGAAGAATAACTTGACTAGAAACGTAGTACAAGTAGTGATCTTAGTGGTCTACGATAACTTGGATACGATCCAGAAACAAATTTACTTCAAACTAATGACCAAATTTTATCTCTACAACTCGCTTCGCCATTATCGATTTGATCCCAGTCATATTCTATTCTTAATACCATCCAGAACTGTCAAACTACATTCCATTTATTTTCACAATGCAATGTATTAATATGAAATGAATGTGTCTATTGTAAGTAATCCCCTGAAATGCATTATCATAACATCTTTATTGACAGTTTTAATGATGTCCTTGAAGCATGCCCTTCTTCTAAATATGTGTTTGTGAACATGGTCCTAGAAAGGTTGGGAGGAAGAGAAGAGAAGTTGAAAACGTAAATTAAATGAATAACTATATACGGTCAATCAAGGTCATGTTATAAAGGGGCTCTTCGATATAAGACAATAAAGTAGAGTAGACCTTATTTTAGTATAGTACCTTAGAACACATTTTTTTGCCACATTCTTTATTTATACTCAAATGAATGCAAGTATTCCCGACCCATTTTTCTTCTCTTACACACATATACTCAAATATACTCAATAGTGTCTTGCAATATTCCCTAATCTTCTCCCTCTCACCAGCCTTTCTAGATAATTAAAGAGAAGTGTCATGATGTTCTTATGGGATTCTCCCATCACCTCACTTTCCTTACAAACAGAAAGTATGAGGTGCATTATTGCCTGTCATACATATAAAAGTACATATATGCACCAACTGTATATATAATTTATTGCTTATTAATAATAAAAACTGACAATTGGAGCCATAGATGGGTACTGGTGCCAATGAGCATCATGGCAATGTATCTCTTCTTTCCATCCTTGGGGCCTAGGGCTCTCAGATGAGATGAGATAATATATGCAGTATACAATTAAAGTGGTACATGTAGAGCCTAAGTCAGCTAGACATCATAAATTCACCATTGCAAAGCGATAATGTCCCACTGACGTTGGCATGATTGCTTAAAATTGGTTTTTTCTTGAAGCCTATTCATAGTGCATAGATAGCTATATAGGTATGTATGGATGAGTTTAATTTTGCAACCAAAATTGCCCAAGTGATCTTAACTAGTAATGGTACATATCTATCTCTTATTACATATGTACTTTACATCATTGATTGTTTGAGTTATTTGTAAATTACATAATACTATACTAGATGATTAAACAAGACAACGTCAGATGTATGCCTTAACAGCGTATTGAAATACAAAATAAATTATGCTTTCTTCCAGATATATTTAGGCCAATAAACTCCTTTTACATTGCCTTATGTCATCTATAGTTTTGGCTTTCTTTTGACTATTTCTCAGGACATATATAGATAAAGCAAAATCAAGCCAATTGTCTGTAATGAGCAATACGACATAATATTATTATTTCCAGTATTAGATAAGCATGAGCAACGGATATTTAGATGTATGATCTAAATTAGTATCCCGATTCTATTGGATCCCTGGGCTAATGGTATTAGAACCAATAGGATATATATTCTGCTGGATTATCCAATCAATACACTAAGAATATCTTGAGAAGCTATGTTTTCTATCTCCGTCTCATTATCTCATAACCTAAAAAAAAACATCGTATATTTTAATAAATACAACTTAATAAAGAATTAAATTAAAAATAAGGCAATTTGAAGATTTATGTTCAAATTTATAAATGCAAACCTCATTCTTAAGGTCTGCCTCATATAGGTCCTAGTCTAATCATAACTGCTCATGACAATTATAGGGATACCACAAAGAAGTTAATAAACTATGCATTATACAAACAATTAATACGCCGGTTTTCATAACAATTAATCAATGAGAGGTCTGGTTTGAAAAAAAAAATGTATGTAGATACACTGCTAGTTAAAGTAATGGTGTTGGAAAAATTCCGTAGTTTGCAGTAAAGCGTTTGCTTCTAACGCGAATAAATTACTTGAACTTCTTAACTATGGTCATAAAAAAAAAACTCTAAACTCACATACTCTCCAGTCAAACCTTTGACGACATAATTGGAGATTGCATGAAACTAAATATATAACTTGGAAGATATCATTTTGGGACCATTATCGATGTTCATGAGACATTATATATTCCTAACTACAAAAGGGAATTACAACTGACCCTCTTACATTCAAATATGTTTGAAAGAATGTATAGCAATCAGTGGTAGTTCTAGTGACTTGTCCATAGGGTTTGAGGTCGCCAATGGAGTGTATAATAGGACTATTATATTATGATATTGTTTAGCCAATAAATGGATGTTAAGTTTTGTTTGGTCATGAACGTATTCGTATTTGCTCATATCGGTAATTTACATATACACATGTATACGGCGTTTCGGCGTATTCCCGGGTGTTTCTGGAACATTTATTAGTTGATTCTGTTCCCTTCTATCCTTTTCCGACCTTTATTTATTGCGGGTGTCAATCGTAGCTGTGCTCATCTTTGTAAATGAGACAGATCGTGAAGATCTCTATTGACTAATACAATTTACAGAAGACCACCGAGACCCACTAGAATTATCCGATCTTGTCTCGATGATGTAATACTATTATGTCCGTATTTGAATGGCTCCTTAGCTAGTTTTTTCATTAACGTAAATGCTTGCATCTCATTCTATATATTGACAAATCAATTTAGCTGGTTAAGAACGTGATTACTTAACCATGCTGCGCAAAACAAATGTAACAACAATTTTTATATTTTGATTTATTTATGAACAAACATATTTATATCTGTAAATGCATTTATTTACTCTTAGTTTTCTGTAAACTTCAACTGAATCTATATATATATATTTATATTGAAGTATTAGGTAGATACATATCACCCTAAGTCAAGGCGCGTAGAAAAAAATTTGGTCAAAGAAACTACAAATGCGCAATGTTTTTATTGGAGCGATAAATAGTTTCGTAAGTCAATCATAAATATGATATAAAGATTAAATTATTAAAACATATGTATTAATTCTTATTCGGGATCATATTTATTGATATATAAAAAAATGGTTAACCAATTATAAAATATTTTTTATTTTTATTTTAAACATATTAAAAAGTCCCAATAGATAATGGATATTAGCGTTATATACGTACACACGGAGCCTTAAATGCTAATTAACTCTTTAAGTTTTTACCGATAACAAAAGATGATATGCGTCTTATAAAAATTTAAAATTGGCGGGAAAGTGCACCTGCGATAAACATGACGACATAAAGGTGTACAAGCAGTACTACCCTGTCAAAACATAAGCCATCTAATATCGATTGGAGTGACTGTTTTATTACAAAAAAAAAAAACACATTTGGCGCGCGTTATTTATAAGTTATTTGTATTTTTATTGACAAATATATTATGAAATGGAGCCTAAACTAAAAGCAGTGTTATCTACACGACAAACCCCAGCAGTAATAGGACATATCAAGAGAAACCTATTTGAAACCTGCAGCAATGAGGCGATAACCAAAGAACTGGAAGCGGAACTTTGCACTATGCAGGCAAGGAAGGAGTCACGTTGGAATTACAATTTTACACGTGATATACCTCTCACAGGAGTATTTAGATGGGAGACAGTGAAGAAAATGAAGCCCTTGGAGACTTGTACTGAAAAATACGACGATTATATTAACTTACCGACGACAGAGAGCAAGCGTTTATGCACACAGCCTTCACCACAACTACAAACTATTGGTATGTACTTATGCTTCTATAGACATTAAGATTACACGTTTATACATATTCACAATAAGGTGTGCGCAGTATTTGAGAAGGAAATGGTATATTTGGAGTTTACAAGCCAGTCATGCACAGCATCTTACTAACTAATTTTTTCTCCCATAGATATTAATCCAGTTGTATGGATAAACGACACTTTATCAATCCTTCCACCGAAATTACATTCTAAAGATCGATATGGACCTGGCAGTATATGGCGATTACCTGCTATTAACATAGGAACATCTGAATGATATTTTTGGACTTACATCCCATGTATATATGAATACCGAAAAAACCGTTGATGATGGTAGAAGATATCCTTTTACGAAGCAATTGAATGTAATGTTTATAAATATCACAATGTAATATAATTGTAGCTCTATTGAACTACCCCGGCAGCGTTCGTTACACGATATTTTACCTTACCTTATTGCAGGTCAGCATTAGCTAAATTTAGAATTCTTTTTAACAATGGCCAGCTGGAATTTGGTACGAAACAATAATAAAATATGAATAATATACCCCGCACACACTGACCTAGTAGATCTTGCTGCAGATCCTTTTTTATCTATCCGATCTATCTAGCTATATTCTATAAAAAACATGTAGAGAATCTTTATCTTTCCCATATCGAGTCTGGTGAGTGTAAATACTAATGCAATACCCCGGTTATAAATAGAAACTTGCCAATGTTGCTGGAGTTTGTAGGTACACTTGCTTGTTTAGAGTTTGCTTTGAACATCGGAAAGATCTTCAAATTGCTGCTTTGAAAATGAGCAAGTGGAATGTTTCAACATAAAAGTCTAATGAAGTGATAGTAGGCTTATGAATACAGATCAAGATTTAATTCTCAACGGAAAGACTCCTAATTACTCGGTTAGAATTTCAAATTTTTAACTGGGTATTGAGTTGAATGTTTGTTTGAATCTCCAGAGTTTTTGGGAATGTGGTTAGATCAAAGTCAATCTTAGATTAAAGCAACCATATAAGGAACCTATAACTAGATATCATAGTACTGTTAAAAAGTTTCTTTTTTTATTGAAATTGAAACGTTCGAAAAAATATCAATTTTGTCATAACCTAGATATGTCTGAGAAAACCACCACAGTCATACTACACGAAACACCTCATAAATGCCTGCAAAATAGACGTTTTTCTTTACAATGCATTAAGAATAGAAACAAAATCTGCATCACATCACTGATCATTAATATATTTGAAAGAGACGGAAATTATTTCCTGGTAGTGGCTCCAATATTTACTGTAGGTCCTATAATAAGTATTATACCAGGAAATGCAATAATGGATTTGGTTTGCATGTCAAACATGTTAGGTATATATATTTGAATCGACATTTTAACAAACCCTTCCAGCACTCACGATATATTTTGTATGAAGCAGAAATTTCTTTTGTATAGCATTTTATTTATATTCCAATAGCGTTAAATAAAAATAAAGAAATAAACTGCAGTTCACTTCAGTTTCAGATTATATAAACAGTTAGGTCGAGGCTATCTCTAGATGAGGCGTGATATTGTAGTTTAAAACTAATATAGAATTGTTATTGGATCGCTCTATCGGGGCACAGCTGACTTCGTGGCCTACGCATTCCCGCAATTAGGTACAAAGAATACTAATAAAATGATGCTAGTTTATGCCAAAAAGACCTAAAATTAATTCATTCTGTGACTTATTACCTACTGAGAAGTTATGTCTAAGGTAAAAATTATACCAGTTTTGTTGAAATTATAAAACTCAAGTTCTCAATGCTTAGGTAATTTGTGGAGTGTATTGTAATGTGTAATGACTAACTATCTCAGACATACCTTGGTTAAGACAAAATGGAAAGCAGTTTGAAAGTTTTAATTTTAATAAAACCAAAGGTCTCTAGAACCATATCGAAGCATTGATTTTCGGTTCCTCATATGGTGTTCTTTATCTATGATTAACGTGTAATCCAATAATTTTTTTGTAAAATCATCTGGCACGTCAGGCAATTATCCAATAACATTAGATATAATTATTTGACCCTATCGCATTTAGTATTGAATCGATACTATATTGACTCTATAAGATCAAGTTCCTAATTGGATCCTCTTGTTTTAACTAAGTTTGGAATAATTCCTTGATAGAATTATAAACACATCAATCAATGGATAGATCGCCAAAATGATTTACCAATGAATACATGATAGGATAAATAGAACTCGAATATTTTCAACAAGTTTCCATACATGCAGACCGAAACATTGGGACAACCATATAACACCTGGCTAATATATTAAAATCTTAATTGTACATTCGAACATGTGTGCAATAATCGAAAAGTTATAATTAAATTATGACCGCGTGTCTAATCCTTGAAGCACGCAATCTTTGGTTTCTACAAGTTATATAAGAACTTCGGCCGAGCTACGTGTTCATTTGTAGTTAGCGGGCTTGCAACAAATACTATAGTAATCTTTGGTAGTTCTAGTGGCTTGTCCACAGGCTTCAGGGTTGCTTGGAAACACGTCTTACTATCAGACCCTACTGAGGTGCATTGGGTGGCCTGATAAGGGATGGAAATATAATTAGATATATGATAGCATACAACAGGAATGGTAGAGTAGCAGAGTAGTGATTTTTAGATATAAGTAGAGACAAGCTCTAATGATATTAAATGGTTATAGCTATAAAGAAATATCTAAATGCAATAAATATTCCGTTCTAACAGTAACTTTGAAGACTAATGCTTTATTTCTTTAAATAACTTGACGTGCCAATTTATAAACAGACTCTCAGATTGGTAGCGATAATTTAAGGAAGTACACTGTTAAATAAAATAAACATTCTTACCCAACTAACTATTAGTGTTAAAAGCTTTTAAAATTCTAAAACAGTAAAATAAAATAAAAGAAAACCTTGAAGTGTTTCATTGGCACTAAGTCAGCGGTTTTAACATTGGTTGCAACTCTCCACATTTTTTCCACAATATTATATATATATATTCTTACAAGGTTATTCGTTTTATATCTATTACAATAATAGAATATTATTTTAGTGATAGTAGAACATAATATAGTATAATATGATAAAATATAACATACATCGGTGCAAGGTTATTTTTTACATTCAGCACAATAACAAATACTAATTTAGGGGCCACCCAACAAGAAAAATATAAGCTAAATCAGGTAAAATAGCTCTCATTTAGGTAAGTAAAAGAGAAGAATCGAATAAAAAAAGAAAGAAAAAAGAGGTTTAATATACTTAGTGTAAGTAGAGGTGTAACAGTGACTAAATATATGGGGATTTGAAGAAATAAGATATATAGTATCTATTGGCCTATGGTTGATTAAAATCACTTTTAAAAAATATCATAAATGAACCACCAATTATTACTAGCATTGATGTAATCTTGAAGAGAAATGGAAATAGAAAGAGAACAAAGTACTATATGGAAATAATAATAAAAATAAAAATGAAAGGAGAGAGCTTTATATACATTTTCATTCCCAAGGCGGCCAAGCAGCTATCAGCCATTGCAGCAAAGTCCCTATCTTGTAATGCCGCCTGAATTTTAGCCTCTGCATCTTGAATGTTGCTATGGAAAAGAGATGAATATGTATGTGTAAATAGATAAAGGCAGTGATGGAAGGCATGCGTATATGTGTGTATGATCATATTGGCATTAAAATTGTGATTGTATGGTAATTTGAGTGTATTTTCGGGATAAATATAAACGACGTCTATATTTTGTTTTTTATTTTTCATACAGGAAAAAAATATACTTGGTACTATTTTTTTATGAGTGGAATGGGTGGTGCTTCTGTCACATATAGCTACATATACAGCATAGGCAACGTAATTATAGTTAGACTGTTTTAATATAGTCATAGAATGTATATTCCATTTTTAGCATTTAACACAAACAAAACTGCATAAATAGGAGTAATACAGCACTCCAAACATTACCAAAAATGGAATTTCACCACTATATTTAGACATAAGGTATTTAATATGGCTAGCTACATATGCAGCATAAGCAAAGCAACTATAATTATAATTATCTGATTAATTAATGCTGGGTTATGAAGTATTCTATATAAAAGGCTACATTTAGAAAGCATAAAAAGGTTAGATAGACATAGATATATACATACATACAGCCATATACTCACTTAACACCCTCCATTCCGTTATGAAGCCCTATCAGTAATTCTCTCAATTTATTCTGTTGAAGCATAGCTTGCAATTCCTTGCTGTCACCTGGAGATGCAATTAATTAACGGTTGAATCTAATTAGTTCAAAAAATAATTTAGATAAATTGGTGGCATCATGCAACTGGCTCCATTAATAAATAAAAATTTAACAATTGACTATTATTGGGGCTGACATCTGAATCTGCAAAAAATGAAATTTTGCATTTATTTATTTTTATCTTGGCAAATTAGTGAATTTATATACAGATCTTATTGGCTTATGCAATCAAAACCACCAATCAAAATGAATCATCGATCGTCTATTTCCAGTAAGCCAATTGAATTTGATTGTGAAGAGGAAAAATAAAAATAAAACTATAAATAACTACTGGTTTGTGATTAAAATTAGCGATTGGCTCACAATTACTCTTAATTTTACCAATCAATCAGATCGGAAACCAATACAAATCATGGTGAAAACCCAAAAAACTACAATTAAACCAATAGTATGCAATAGTAACTAAGAACAATAAATGAGATCAACACAATATGAAATTAAAAATATACCCTCTAATTATAACCCCGTAATATATTATATATAACTGTCTCGTTGAGTATTTCCTGCAATTCCTTATTAGTGTTTGTAAAGCCAAGATAATTGGTTAAATGCAATTAATCATGTATAATCCAATGCGATGTGATACATATATATGTATTGTGACAACCACTTAAACTGCTTTATTAAAATGTAAAACTGCATCCATCCATTACCAGGCTTTGTTATTCCTAAATTGGAGTCATGAGAACCTATTAAAATCATCATTCAATTAAACTCTCTTTTTTAAACTTCTTTCAAAGCCAGGACCAAAAATATGTAGGGTTAGAAGTAAATTACAGACACATCCATACGGTAGCTTTTCCAGACAAGATTGCAATTTTTCTAATTATCGAGTACACTCCTACGTTATATTATACTTTTCTAGCAACTTTTTTGGGATGATTTAATTGTTCATTTCTTTTCCCCCCCCCCTTTTTTTTTTGGCATTTTCCAAGAATAAATGTGCTAAATAATGACGTTTTTATGGGCATTAATCGTAAAATATAATTAGAGGTTGCAATCGCAAACCAACATTTCAATTATGTTACCATCTGCTACCATCTGCTACCATCTGCTCTATATATGTATATATATTACACTATTATGAGTAGATAATTACTGCTATGAACAATTATAGTTAAAGAGAAATGCGACGTCATTAATCGCTAGAGTGGGCATAAAATGCTAATTAATCCATTATCATAATAAGATATGGCAGTAATGTGCAATCATATGATAGTCAAAGGACTGCTGCTTGAGAGGGGTATACTAGTATTCTTCCCTCTTTATTGGATAAAATACTAGAGATTAATTAATGATCCATCCTGATTGGAGTAACTACACTAACCAAGTGATTCCTAATCAAGCTCCGCAGTTAAACATATTATTAAAAATGGAATTTATTATATGCGTATAATGGTAAAACACCAATAGGTATATATGTACAATTTTGATTGATCTGTTTTGGATAGGAAGGCCAACAGACATACGTGAGGTTCTGATTAGTTCAATGCGTATAAGAAATACTTAACCATTAGGTCATGGACTAGTAGTTTGCACAACAACTTCCTATTAATCTTAATATGTAATTATAACCAAATGTAAAAAACATGATGACAATAACAAAGAATAATTTCTTTAAGGATGGCGTAAAACATACTTACAACATGTATTAAAAAGATTTCAATATTGACCTGTAGATGTTCAATGAGTAAAATTTTAAATTAAATAAAAAATTGATTGGTTAGAACTTAGTTACAACATGTATTAAAAAAATTTCAATATTGACCTGTAGATGTTCAATGAGTAAAACTTTAAATTAAATCAAAGATTAGTGATTGGCTAGATCATTCTAGTCGGAAAGAGCTGGTGTTTGTTATTATAATACTGGTGACTGCAAACAAAAATAAAGGATATTATAAGGATACTATACCGTAGGATAGGCTGCTAGGTGTTGCAAATGAGTCTAATTTTGTATTAAGATAAACACATTCTAATATATTGTCCCATGGAGTTTTATCTAATTTCTTACTAAGATATCGTAGGGTATTGTATGATATTATCTAATTATTAATCAGGTTAATATGGAGTTCCATAGAAAATAGCCAAATAAAAAAAGACGGCGTAGGAGAAAAACACTCAAACAGCAATGTCACAAAGGAATAAGTTGTGAAAAAAAAACATTGAACGCTTTGGTTCCAACCAATAATACATAAAAAAAAAAATAGAATACGTAATAAAGAGGAAATTGAAAGAAATTTGCGTTTTTGCTATTTTCATTAGAGGAATTGCATATTTTATTGTAATTTTTTACTATAATTTTTTGAAGAGTGTATGATATAAGTGATAATGATGCTATAATATAATATAAGTAGCAGGAGAGATGGATGGATATATGATGTTACTGCTTATGACTGATATACTACGCTTGATGTCAATTGAAACTAGCTATTCACATATTTTTATCTTTATTCCATATATATTGTATGTACATCAAATAGAAACTGTTATTGTGATTGTATCTACTATATCTGATAGGTAGGGTTTAAGTTAGGAATTAACGTGAATTGGGTCATATTATTCTGGAATGTGTTAGGTTAGATTGAAAAGATATTCATAATATTAAATGCTCTTACTGACATGGATATAGATATACAATAATAAATACACATATATATCAGAACACTGATTTGAAAGTTACTCACCTAATTTCTTCAGTTGCTCATTGGACAGCATCTTATCGTCATCAATTTTAAGACCATCAAATGCACCTATGAATGGGGTATGTTAAAATTCTGTAGTAAATGGGCCATATATGGATATATGTATGTATATATGTGAAGTATGTAGAAATAAAAAAGAAAAATAATAAAAACAATTAGCATAAAAATAATAACAGCAACAATAACAATAATAATATATATTACTGATACCTTGCTTAATCTGCGTCTTTGTATCCCAGATATCCGGAACAAGATTTTTAATGGCACTTGCGCCCTCTCCCATTGGTGCTTTTCCTTGATCGATCTCATCTTTCTTAGTATCTGATTGAGTTTCAGAAGAGGTTCCGATCGTAGGTGCCTGACTTTCTTTAGAGAAACTACCACATATTTCTGATTAGAAGACAGATATGGGTGTGAGAAAGGAAAAGAGAAAGATAAAAATAGTTTACTTTGGAATGGCTAATTGCCACAGTTTCAGATCTCCCAGAAGCTACAAATCGTGCATTGTCAATTTGCATTGTTATATCATACTATGTTAGGCTATGTTAGGTGATACTATATTATCTTGTATTATTTATATTACATTATATCCCTTTATATTATGATCATATTATATTATACTATATTATATCGCGTTCACTACATCATAAACAGCCTATGAAAATTATACCAATACAATAAAAAAAAATGTATATAGTAATCATAAGAAATTGTTTACGCAATATTTCGGAATTCCAACCCACTAAATCCTAAACTTTGTCATGTATTTCCCTTTTGTAAAAGTATATCAGCTGGCCTATTTGTGATGGCACATGTATTGGGTCGATTAGGTTGTTGCTATCTGTTTTCCTATAGGATATATAATATTGCAATGATATAGTTCAGTTATCCTTGTGGTACTATATAAAACCAAGTTAATTCTGAAGGCTATAAAGATAGTTGATTGGAGTATTGAATATATAAGTGACAATTATTGCCATAATGTAATGTCAATGCTAGAGGGTGTAGGAAGAGAAGTCATACTGGGATCTTCATTTAATCCAATTAGCTTAGAGAATGCCAAAGTTATCTACATCGTTGGTAAACGCCTCTTTCCATGCTTTTATTTTAGATGGCATCGCTAGATTAACGTAATATGTATCTATTTAATATTGCACCAATTTGTATTTAACGTAGATTAATTTCCAATCGGGGGTAATGGGGTATATCACTAAATTATCACAATCAATATTCTTCATTAACTTGAACTAAGAAAATGTAATTATAATCTATATAGCACCATCAGAAGAGAGTTATTATCTGTAGACATCAGAGGCAGATTCAATATTAACTATATCTGAAATAAACGCCAAGAATAAACCTATCAATACAAATGTCACATTTGTAGGCAATGAATCTGATTTCTAATTAGGCCGTACAGGGTGATGACGCAAGAATAAACCCGAATGGTTTAATAACGGGCCAGGTCACGGTATGCAACGTGGGCCAAAATGAACACCCATTTTGACGGCATCAAAAAATGTACCTTAGTCGTTTTTTTTTTAGTTTGTATTTATTATCTCTAACACTATAACACCACTTATAAATAGAGATAATAAGAAGTATAAACACACCTTTATGTAGTTTGAAGCAAGGAATTCCACAACTGTAGAGAGAAATTGTTCAGTTTATTTACAATCACACTATCATAAAAACAATGTACCAGAGGGATGCAGTACAACGAGATCTGTGTAATCATAAATTCTATTTCACTTTTATCTTTATAATCGACACTTGATAGTCTCTGGAAGAGGTAACCACCCATTCACTAGTAATAGTGTTTTACAAAAAGATAGTGTTACAAACACTGCTTTCTTGATTTACCATAAAATTTCAACCACCGACTAATAGACAATGCGACAGGTACGTTAGGAGGTATTTTGACTTTGAAAAAAATTGAGAGTTTAGGTTTAAAAAAAAAATTGCTACTAATGGGACATTCATTAATCTAAATTAAGAGTAGCAAGACCGTGACTATTGGTGGACGAGCTGTTTCTAAAAACACTCTACAATCCGACGGCTTGTAAGTTAGTAAATACCATGCTTCATAAAATAGAGTTAACTACCATAAGATTGGATTGAACTAATTAAATTAGATAGCATTGGTGCAACTACAGATGGAGAATCAGCATTAATTGGATTAGGGATAGTGTTGTGATGATGCAACATAACATAAACAATATTTATATACCCTGTGCTCCTATTGGAATAATGGGCTTTCTTATTTATATAAACTCCACAACGGACAGTCAAGGAAAATATTTTATTGGTCAGCAATAAACCAATAATGAAAGTCTAAATCTAAAGTGATATTGTGCCACATTTCGTACCAAAATTGGTTTGTATATTATTTGGTCCAATAAAGTAAAACTGTCTAATTTAAAAACCATAAATATACTGGATGAAACTATTTTAAATTAATATAAATTAGCATAAAACAATAAATGTTTATTCTAAATAGATTCTAGAACAGTAATTATCTAGATCTAACCAAGAAGCACAAACCCTTACTTCCACTCAAAAATAATACTTAAAGTGCCATATATTATTTTGTCCCGCCCTAATTAACGGTTAGAATTCAAGGAATCCGATTGGTACATTTTAAGTACTCCTTTCAGCAATCCTCAGGGTACTGGGAAAAAATGTATCTAGTTAAACCTATTTCACTAGGATTATTTGCTCGATGAAACCAGTTCTGACAAGGAAGGCCAGGTACAAAAGGTATGTTATTATTAAAACCCCGTCTATAAATACTTGGTATTTATCCTTAAGCTACAACTGGTAGAAATAGAATTACTTGGGTTATTTTATTTAAAACCATTCGTACCATTAGATCCTTAATGACATCGGGTAAAACATAAACATGTATTTTGTCATGTTCAAATCATACTCGCTGTCCGCCAATCTCATAATAGGTATAATAGCTGATGTTACATGCCATTATAAACGAAGACAATAGTATTTATATCAGGAAAATTGAAAGAAACAACTTCCGGAAGTACCATTATTGGCAATTAATTGTAATAATGATCTTAACTCCAGCCAATCATAATATTTCCCCTTAAAGAGATTTAATTATAAAATAAGATTTTTAAGATGACACTGGCGATTAATTAGTAAGAAAGACCCGATTGAAGCAAAATGAACTAAATATTCTATTAAAGACCTTAATTAAAATTAAAATTAAAAAATATTATTCGTCGTTACAGTAAACTTATAGCCCCAATAATAAGATGTGAGAGCTATGTAAATAAGAAAGAAAACATGTAGAGACATACATACATACATTAGAGATATACATACATTGATTAGGACATTAAATTGATCCATATAATTCGTATTAATTGCAGTTAATGAATTAATTAAGATCCCTCAACAACAAAGAAACCATTGTAACTCCCTCGTAATTTCAT
This sequence comes from Ichthyophonus hoferi, assembly GCA_002751075.1. Taxonomy (NCBI): domain Eukaryota; class Ichthyosporea; order Ichthyophonida; family Ichthyophonidae; genus Ichthyophonus; species Ichthyophonus hoferi. The sequence continues at coordinate 112,467 of NAOQ01000064.1, read as the reverse complement.
AAACATTCCTGTCCAATTTATTGGAGTTTTATGTATGTGATTATAATTGTTTCCCTTTGTTTATTTTAAATTTAATATCACCATTCATTACATACCATTAAAATATTTCTTGTTGAGTTCTATACGAAACCGTCATACTATCCCCATTGCTTATACTATACTGCCTTATAATATGGTGTACCTATTAGATTGATCAAATTACATATCACCTAATTTTTTTTTTTTTTTTTTTTTTTAAAAAAAAATGGTTTAAAGTGCTGATGTGAACCAATAACATGTATAATATTGGAAAGTTAAATTATATTTGGATGGCTGGAATCCAAAAGCAGAATTTAAAACCCTTTAATCCAGTTTTGTGATTGACTTTGAAAATATAAAACAATAAAAGAAAGATAGCTGTACCAAATTGGTATAGAACAGGAGGCCAAAATAATAAAGTTAAATGTGTAAATTAGAACGTCTGAGAAGAGATTGGTACTTTTAAAAAAACTTCAATCCATCTATTAAAGTCCCACAATAATCATTACAAAACAAATTTTGCGTATGTAATAACAATTACATAAGATTATTTCATTCAATTTAAAATTTTAATACTTTGGTTTAAGCCAATTAATGATCCGCTTTAATGTTGGTCATGTAGCAATTGGTATCCCAAGGATGAGGGGGTGTCACTATTTCTATCTCAATATCATAGTGTGTATGATAGTATGTATGATAGTATGTATAATAGTATGTATGATAGTGTGTATAATAGTATGTATGATAGTATGTATGATAGTATATATAATAGTATGTTTAATAGTATGACAGAATTTATGATAGTACGTATGCCGGCATGATAGTATGAATAATAGGAGGATGGTCTGATACTCTGATAGTATGTATGACAGCATAATAGTTGTATGTATGTATCTATGTATATATAGATTTACGGTAAGTTGACAGTCTGTATGTATGTATTGTGGCATTGCGCTCAACTATAGAGAGGTGTATGCAAACATGAGTGCACGTATATAGGTATAAGAGGTCAGAAAACAATCATAACCATAATACCAAGTGGTAATGGTAATAATAATATAAAAAGGCTGGGGATGGTATGAGATTGACTAAATAGAAAAAAATACAAAGGTAAGTTCGTGTGTAGGAGAGCAGTGTGAAAGTTATATCGAGATAAACAGGATGAAACATGTAGGATGGACTTACTATTTTACCTCACACTTAGGGCACTTGTACTTAGAAGGAGCTGAATTGCACACTCCACATACCGCTACTGTTGCCATGGTTACTATTGATCAACAAATAGCACATAAAAATGTATGTATATATATATATATATATAGGTATGTATATACGTATAGATAGATATATGTTTATATACGTTGTATATTTATTGTTCATACACGCGGGACCTTTGTTTAAACAAATCAAAATATCCTACTAAATCATACTATAGTATTACAAAGTATGGTATGGCAGGATTATTTATGTAGCTTGTTTTACATCATTTATATAGAACCTAATAATTACTTAATTGCATATAATTGATAATTGACAGGTTTAATTCTATAATTACATCCAATTAGCATGCACTAATAAAAATTATCCAATCCTATGAATTATTTTGTACATATGCGCTACATGTGCGTCCCTTTATTATACTCAGTGCTAGAAGTGCAATGCAATCCCATTTTTATCACAATTTGCTGCCTTGTTTGCACAACAGGTCATCCAGCCAATTAGATAGGATTAATGATTAATGAACAATGTTAAACTAAATTCAGAGCTTTGTATGAGCTATGTGTGTTGTTATAAATTTAATTATGGTCTGCCGCAGTGATGTTTGCAGTAATTGCAGATTAATGTATAATTAACTGTCAGTATAAAATTAAATAAACACATAAATACTTCATTCAGCACAACTGCAAAAAATAAGAGGAGTATCTTGACGCAGACAGTTCCTTTTTATAGTTTTCACGACTACACATTCGATTATTTGATAATCTGATTATTAATTGGCTATTGGAAATAAAACTAGTATCTGTTGTACTAAGTTCTATTTGACATACAATGCTCCTTTCTACTGTTAGTTAATCTATATAGTTATCACTGAGTAAAGGGCAAACTAAAGCCCTTGTGAGTTCTGCTTGTAGTATACACAATTTTTTTGAGTTTAGAGATACTTTATATTTTTTACCTTGCAACTTGCAATGTGTGCACTAGCCATAATATAAAACCAGTGTGATCATAGATGGGCACTACGCAAGTATCTTCTAATGTCTAATGGTTCAACTGTGCTAGGTCTGGCTAGGTGGCCTTCTGGTAAAGAATCTGGTTGATAAATTTATTGGAATTCTCATTGCTCTTAATAGACTCTGCTCCACTGTCAACGAACATGTGATTTTTCTTTTGAACTTCACTTGACTCTGAACCTGTAGTTATCTCGAAGTCTACATAGCGTCTTCTCGTTGGATCCCTGTTACTAAAATCTGATGAGAATTGTGCACGTTGCTTCTTCTTACCTCTACATCCCAAATTTGTGGTTATTGTCGTGGTAGTTTTGCTTTTTGTCCTAAAGTCAGAATGGGTTGGAGTTTTTTTTCTCTTTATTATTATTACTACTACTTAATGGACAAATATTGTACTTAAATTTATTGTTATATTCTATATAATCAGGATCCGGACTAAGTATGGGTATGCTAGTTATATGGTAGTTGAGTAGTTGGATTGTGTCAAGCCAAATTGATCACATCATTATTGCATTTGTATAAGTACGTTCCCCAATGAGAACTTAAAGTAACTGTCCTGAAATGCGCTTGTAGGCACAGGTTGTCCAATGATTATTCATATAATTATTTAGGAATTTTCATATCCACTGTTGTTATAACCAAGTTATCCAATGAATATTCAAAGGGTTATTCATGAACTTATATGTCAACTATTATTATAATTAAGTTGTTCAATGATCATTCAAGGATCATTTAGGATGCTATGGACCACATGTGTTATTACAAAAATTCAACAGTGACTATACCAATAATCATCCACAAATCTACGCATCACATGTATCTCATCATCACTAAGTGTACGATTAAAACCAATGAGCAATACTATTAAAAACCACGGTAAATTTAAGTTCTAAACTACATTAAACATTTAGTCCTAATTAACTACAATTAATGACATCATTGAATCATTTAAGTATCATAATTAATGTCTAGTTCTTAATTACCGGCTGAAACCTCGTTCTAAACGCTTCTTAGCAAGTAGAGGTTCAATACTAAATAAACAAAATATATTTTTGTGCAAGACATCATGAAGTCTTTGGTCAAACACTTGTAGGAGTTGAGATACGTAAATGATATTTCTACCAATTGAGAGTCAAAAGACATGATATAAATAAGTAATAAGAAAAGTAAATAATTTTCTAGGAAACTTTGACAAATATTTGACAACTGAAAGCAAGTAATATTGATACCTAAGAATGATAACTTATTTATTGTTGATAAATTACTAGATGTGGTTATTTTTCATAAGAAATATAAGAATCTGTGGTAGTTCCAGTGACTTGCCCACAGGTTTCAGGATCTCCAATTGAATATCGTATAGTAGTTATTTTTTCTGGGCCAGCAGTAGTAATAGCCACTTGATCTGATCCATCCTTAAGACTCAGTTGTTGTGGTAGAGGCTTTGCAGAAAGCGCGTATACCGACTCTGTAGGTAACTGGTTGTAGTAATTATATCTCTGCTCTAATTTCGAGTGAATTATTGCTTTGATTTTTTTGGGTCCTAATATGGAAATTTCACAATGAGACCGATCAGTAAGGGGTGCTATATTACGATGTTAATAATAACTATTGTCACTATTTAATGTTAATAGGCAACTCTTTGACTTCTGAACGAGCAAGATATCTGACCACTGATTATCATATGCGAGTGCCAACAGTGGACTAGACATTACAAAAACTATGGGTTTATTGCATACATACATATTCTGATATTTAGTCAAATAATTAAATGCGAAGTTTTGTGTGTTACAAGTGCCTTCATATTTTGCATGTGTTACCGTGTATGTGTGAACAGGTCCTTTATTGTAAATTTTTCTTTTCTTTTATACTTTGTGTTAAAACAGGAATATTTAATTAATTTAAGTATTTCTTTATATAGCCATAAATATATGTAGTCTGGGAAAATAGCTAGTGTAATCAATTGGTGTTAAACGTCAATCCAAGATGATCTATTAAAAATTGAACCAGCCAATGGTAGATATCCTGCGATTACGTAAGCCTGGAAAAGAGACAAGTATACATAAAAACTGCAATAGCTAATAAAGCCCCGGGTCGACCAGCCTCTACACAGACACAAATGGAGGGAAGATAAGATTCTGATAAATTTAATACACCCTCTCTCTCTCAAAACAATGATAAGTTGCAGAAACGCTTTTGTCTTTACTTATTATGCCGAGCAACTTCTTAAACTTTGAACATAATATGAATTCATACAAAGCTACATTGAGTTCTGGAATATGAGTTTTTATAACTAGTATTAATAATAGTATTTTTATATGACTGAACAGTAGTATATGACTCGGTCATTCTTTTTATTATCGTATGAGGCCTTGTATTTATACTTCTGTTCAAAGACCAGTTCTGCATCACTTCAATTATCATATCATATCTGAATAATAATAAAATGATTAGTAGGCGCTCAGAGAGCATTGCAAATAAGGTAACTCCTAAACTCAAAACGAGGGAGATACTAATTGATCGATACCTATATAGTATCTGATTGGCTATATATTTTTGGCATGGGGTTATTTCTTTAAAATTATTGAATTACAAATCTTATAACAAGCCCCAAACCAATAAGAGCATAGATTATTAGCAGAGATTTTCCCATCAGACTTGATTAGAAAGAAACGTCATTTTCTCAATAGTAATTATTAAAAGATTGTTAACTCAATGAACACGTCGTTATAATTGATTTGTCGATATATAGTTTGCATATAGTGAACTAGCTAATGAGCCATATAAGAAAACAACATGGATAATTATGATTGGTCTTATTTAGGTTATTAACTCGGTGTGAACCAAAAGTTAGGACTGGCAGTAAAATGCAGTGTAAATGAAAACAGAAGTCAATAAGATACGACTCCCACTCACCTATGTGCAGTATCAATAGAAAAATATAATGTTCTTGTAAATGCACACAAAACAATGTTTTGTATTTAATTATATATATGTAATAAACGCGGCGTTATTATAATGTCTAATCCACCACTGGTTCTCGTATACGACAATCGGTGTCCAAATCACTTGCTCGTTCAGAGTTCGGAAAACTGCTTGCTAGCATTAAATATACTTACTACAGCCAGTTACCCAGAGAGTTGGTCTATGAGACTTCCATAGAACCTCTGTCACAACAACTGAGCCTTAAAGACATATCATATCAAGTGACTATTGCTAACACTGGTCTAGCAATATTAATTACTACCAGTTATACAATTGGAGATCCCGAAAGCTGTGGACAAGTCAATAGAACGACCACAGTTTCTAATAGTAATGAACAAAAAAAAAAACATTAAATAAAGAGAATGAATAATAGAAGTGCAGTGAACACCTCGGTTCCAACAGATGATATGTGAGCTTTTCCTTTAATACGATACAATATGCTGTCTTTTTATCTTAATACTCCGTGCATATATACTACCCATGCAGATATATGTATGTTTATCTATAAATCCTTTACCTCAATTTTTTGGATTATGATTTACGTAGATAATTGAATAATATTTTAGTGAGAGTCAAGACGAAATAGATGCATTTATTAAATCCATTATTTCTAGGTTTGAAATGAAACAACTGGAGAAACCTCTTTGATTTCTTAGAATTAAGTTTATACATTGTTCTGCTGGCGAGGTTGCACTGCGCATTAATAGGTATATTAAGGAAATGATAGCTAGCTTCAGGAAAGGTACCCTGCCAACTAAGGGACAACTACCTGTACTCCTGGTCTCAAGGGAGATGATTTTTAGCAGCAATTCAAGTAGACACAAAATTATTTCAAGGATGCATAAGAAGTTGAGTATAGGTTTTCAAAATTGTTAGACCAAAAATTAGTTATATCACTGGTTATCTAGCTAGGCTTAGTGCCAAGCCTAATGAGTGGCACATGAAACCAGCGAGGCAGGTCTATGCCTATCTATAGGATACTGTGGGTTTGAGTATTATTTATTATTACATTCATGGTGTTCATGAATAAACACTCTGATTTGGACTTCATGGGGACAGAGGGGACATCAAGGCTCAAATATTTAGCATGATAGATACTAGCTCTCTTTAGAATATATAGCATGTTTTAATAGTAAGCCCAGTTTAGGCAGGCGTGTTCCATACTATTTAATGTTCTGATTCTATATTTAGAATATTGCAAAGTAATAATCGATTAAAATTGTGATTGTTTAGAACTTCAGTGCTCACGCCCTGTCATGTGAATCCTACAACATCGACCCTCTCAGATGCTGTATTATTTCCGTAGACTTTCCAGTTAGTTTGATGAGCCATTATCCAAACGAAGTGAAAGTTAAATGTGGGCTAATCGCAATTAGGACTATAATCAGTTTCCCAATTGGTTAACATATTCAGGAATAGATTTAGGTCTAAACGCCCAATGCGTAGTTCAACAGAAACAAACGTATTCATGAATTAAAAATAAAATGGAACCTTGATCATCAATTTGTGGTAGTTATACTTAATATAAATGCGGCTTAATCATCTGAAGGATACCCAGGGCCTATTTAAAGTAGTTCATTTTGGTATATCTTAGGTATTTTTAATGGTATTTCTTAAAGTATTTCTTAAGCATATCTTAGGGCATTTCTTATGGTATTCATTGTTTTAACTATTTAACTATTTATAGATGTTAAGTCTTCGGTAGGCAAAGATGCAACTTAGTAAATTAGTGTTGCAGACCTAACTGTGATGATGATGAAATAGAGTCAATGCTCATCGGTTGATTTTTAATGTAGAGTTCATAGCACTTCGGCTGTCCTTGATTTGGAGGCCTTAATCCTAAATCATTTCCCATCATGGTTTAGGGGAGTCTCAGTATCACTGTTTCAACAGTTTTACAATTTACCCTTGCAAATCGTTGTGACCGCCAGTGTGTCAAAAATATTTAGAGACAGGTTTGTTCCTGTGACCTCTATTTAATAATAATTGAAGGAATATCGAATTGTGTTTTAGACATGTGAATCTTGTGGATTCTTTTGGGAGCCTCATTGAAAGCTGTTTATTTAGTATTAGCTAGAATATCTTGGAAAAAGACCAGTTGTCACTACCTGTAGAGGTGAGAAAGAGGAGGGGGGATATGGTCGGAGTAAAACTATCTGCAGTTACTACATTAACTAGAAAAAATAACAATAAAAAACGGCATAATGTCTTTTCAATATAGTCTCTGATATCTCACTACATAAATATCTTCCTATACTTGTTAGGGTAGGTAATTTTTTTATTTTTCTGTCTTGCAGCCAAACAATTTCACAATAAAAATAGTTTAATTTTCCAGAAATTATTCATTCAAGCCGTGTATAGTCCCCACATAGTCACTATTGCTATAGATATAATGTGTATGATATATTATAATACGATATATGCTTTGTTCAGCCATTCAGATTGTTATCTAAACACCATGCTAAAAAAGGAATATTTAATTAATTTAGGTATTTCTTTATATAGCCATAATCATTCAATATTGTTAACAGTTACTATTTTATATGTAGTCTGGAAAGATAGATGGCTCAACCTATTGGTGTTAAGTGGCAATCCAAGATTATCTATTAAAAATTGAACCAGCCAATGGTGGAGATCCTGCAACTATATAAGCAATTTCAGATCACATGTTTTGGGTACAGATAGCACATTGCTTAGGCATTCTGCCTAAGACAAGTCCTGCTGATTTGTTTGATAAAAAAAAAGTCTTTAGTATATCTGTACTCTGTGGATGCAAAGGTGCAAGTTAAAACGTCCTTTGATGCGGCATTCCCACGTTTTCTAAACTAATCCAATATAGGTCACTGGAACACTCCTGTCCTTATATATTATTTCCAAAACACCAAGTAAAAGTACCCAAATTTAAATACATAAATTATCTCCCTTCTCCAGTTTTTGTATGCCTGGATCTATATCTACATGCATTATGCCTTCAACAATCACTGACAGTATAGTGCATTGTTATAATATATTATATTGTATTACGTTATACTATATTATACTATATTATATTATATTACATTATATTAATGTATTAATGTAAAATCAATATAAAAAAATCGCTAACTGCAAAAAAAAAAAAAAAAAAAAAATACCCTATTTGGAGTATTATATGAACTGTAGGTAGGTTCAATACACGAGAATACATACGTTTTCTCTGTTCCAGTTGGAATACATTATGGTTATTACCATTAAATCTTGTTTAAAATTTAATAAACGAACCCTCAGCCAGCCCCATCCTCTAAAATCTACTGCCAATACAACATCTTCTCTATTGAGTCAAAGTCCTTCCCCCGTTTTATAAATACTTGTAGAGATTTATGGTAGTTCTGTTGACTTGTTCACAGGCTTCGGGGGCTACAATTGATTGACGCAAAATAATTATTCTTACTGGGTTAGTAGTAGCAATAACTAGTTTATTACTACATCTGACCTCAAGACTGAGTTGAACCGGTAGAGGTCTTATAGAAGGCGTGTACGCGACTCTTTAGAAAATTCCCTATACTGATGATACCACTGCTCTAATTGGGAGGGAATCAACATTTTGATGTGCTTAGGTGCTCATGTAATTATTGCCTAATGGGATCGATCAGAGGAAGGTGCTATATTACTATGCAAATAGTAACTATTATCACTATCTAATGTTAGTAAACAGTTCCCTGACTCCTGCAAGGGCAAAAGATCTTTATACTGATTATAGTATTCAAGTGTCAATACAGTATTAAACATTACACTAAAATACGATGACTACAATATACTGGCCAAGTACCTTCTAATCATATAATAAACTATATATATGAACATTATGATCTTGTTAAACAAGTAATAATGATTTCAAGGCTTAGTTTATAAGAAGTTATACGTCACTACCAGTTGGTTTATTAATTGTTTACGTTTATTTTTATTCTTTTTCATGGCTGTATTTTTTTTGTAGCCGTTATTTATCGGGATGCTAAAAATAGCTTGATACAAACGATCTTGTCGATCCTTATTGCCTACTACGATTCACAAGAGAAAATATTTGAATAGATAAATCCGGGATATCTAAACAGACTCTCCAATTGGGCAAGGTAAAGTTTTGTATAGGCTATATCATTGGTTAATCAATTTGCATATAATTTTCTTACGATTGGAGAGACGAGAGATCTGGGCACTGATTATTGAGTACAAACTCGAGTGCCAATGGTGGTTAGACATTACAATGATTATAGAATACAGGCCAAGTATCTTCTAGTCAATAAACTAGAGTATATATATATATAAAATGAAAAACTTTGTTTTACAATGGTTGGAATGCCATTACTCGTGTTTATTATTAGTTATTTCCGTTGTTTTATCCTTTCCGCAACATCCGCATATCACGGGTGTCCATCATAGCTGTATTCATCATATCAATGACATCACTGATGGGACCTATAAATCACATCACAAACAATTTTTTTCTACATACTTATATAGTTTTACATTAAGTACGAGATTTTAAATAGAATAATAAAGCACAATAATAAAATAATATTAAAGATATTTATTTCATGGGCCTCTCCTTCAAATGCCACTTACACTCTAATCGCATTGGGATATCCATATGCATGATCCTATGTCAATCCAACAATCTAATCTATATAACAATAAAACAGCAACATTAGATTTTATTTTCATATGAAATCTAAGAAGTGCATCCTCTGTAAAACGGCTACTTGGCTTTTATTATTGTGATTTGTAATATGACGCTCTCGGTAGTCAATTTTTAAACCTCATTTTATTGGTATTCTCCATATTTAACCATAACATTGTTCAATGTAAATATTAAATATCACCCAATAGGTGCGTTCATTCCTATATATATTATTTATATTTACATATAACAAACAATTCATGCATTATTAGCTTAACTCTAAGTTCCCCGGAAATTCCTCATATGAGATGAATGGTAGTAAAACTTAATCTGAAGAACGTACGTCAATTACCATCTTTTCACTTACTCTTAATTGCCAGATTTACTTAATAAATATCATATTTTGACGTTATGTCAGAGATAGAAATCGATATGAACATTAATATATGGTATGGTATATGAACGCATTTTTGTTGCTAGTCCCAATTTGAGACAAAACAGTGATGAGACAGGAAATCCATACAAAAATAACATATCTTCTATTCAATCATCTAACTGATAGTGCAAGGTTTTAGTAATGTAAGTATCAAGGATATTCACTAACCGGTAGCTATGTGTGAGATAAAAGTTTGAGTGTGTAATCAATTAGCCATATCAAAGCGTCTGTAAAATGGGTTCATACCAAAATTTCTTTAAATAATATATAGCCAAATTTTACTCTATTTTCTGATTGGAATCGTGAACAATATCCACAAATGTCACCCAGCCATATCATTATTGATTCCGCCCTCGAGGAATTAGTCCAATCTATCTTATCAGAAGGGAGAATATATGACTAGTTTTCTCTCACAACTTTACTATTATCACATGCAATTCCCTGTTTTTAAACTTTAAGATATCACCAGTAATAGCAACACCAACCACAATGCCCTTCTTCTGAGGGAATTCCCCGGTGAGATTACGTAATTCCTCTTAGAGACGTAGCCACTCATTCCCCAATCGGATAACACTACTTCCAATTTCCTGGCTTGCTCGCTAATGGCTTTCAAAGATTATAGGCTTTGTAATATAGCCTTTTACTTAATATTAAATAAACGAGCTTTCAGGAAGCTTCCTAAAAGACTCTACGAGATGTACATGCTTAAAACAACCATCAATTCGGTATTCCCTCAATTGTTACTAGATAGAGGTCACAGGAACAAACCAAACTTGTCTCGACACAAAAGCCTCCCGTGAATAAAAAAACTTAACACGCAATATAAAAATTGCAAAGGGAAACCAAGACACTACTCACGGAAGATATGAGATTCTCCTCAATTTTCAGGCTCTTGTCTTTAAAATTCTTTACAACTACTCTGTGGGTATCAATTTTAAACAAAATATAATTAAAAATTGATAACAAAAGACAAAAGTTGAAGAAATGATAAAAAAGGCTATCTGAAAGACATTAAAGTATTATAGTAATTATTACAAGATTGTTAACTGCGAATGAATACGTAGTTTGGCCGACGTTCTGATAACAAGTAGATCATGAAATTATCAGTTTGATATTAGTTTTCTTTCCAATCAGTAAAATTGATTTGTCAAAACATAGTATGGGCAGCTATAATAATGACGTAATTAGGTAAAGAATCATTCTAATGAGGATGTACAAGGAATAAAAATAAAAATCATTGCGGACCGTCAGACACGGTCTCGGACTGCTAAGCATTTTATTTATTTGCATGCCTATTATCTAGGCCGAGATCCTTGGAGTGCTATGCATTTTAAAATAATCTGGTTATAGTGTCTACTGTTAACTGACCTAACTCGCACAGGCAGCTAGATTTCAAGATATTACAGTGTTAAGGAAACATTTATTTTTAAATTCTTATGACAATTTGTTTTAGTAATTATGCTTGTACGTAGTTTAGATGTCTGTCAAGATCCAGATTTTATTACCAATAGTCCTCATATAGACTAGACAGACACGTGGGTGGTATCCTATAATAATATTTTAAGAAGCCCAGTTCTAGAAGCATCATGACTTGACGGATATTGCGTCATGAGCTCTGGCCTGATAAAGCGTGTCCATCAGTGAGTCCATAATAGTTCTAGTTCCTTTTATATTAAGTATTAAAATCTATGGCATACAGATCTATTAAAGCTCTCAAGCAGGCAACTGGCTTATGAAACAAAGCTACATTTGGCGTCACTCATGGATAACGATATATTATTTATTTTCTAATGGTTGTAAAAAGGTTACGCAGTTTCCCAGCACATACAAAGATATCACGGATATGATAACATTTTTGAATCAGTTAAAAATGGTACCAGTTATTGTATATGTCTTCTTTGAGCCATTTACGGGTCAATATAAATACGTAATAGAATCTTTACGTATCATAGTGTTTGCAGTCAAATTCACTATTATTAGTTTGGGAAAAGATCTTATTAAACAATTCTATTTTTAGTTTTGAGAAAATTCATGTAACACACTTATCTATTATATTAAACCCGAAAAGTATTCCTAATATATGCCATAATTTATATAAAAGGATCCTCGCGGTATTTAACTTCCCGATTGCCACATCACATTGGAGCCTACTCTTATTTTTTCTGTTCTATTTTATTCCAATATCATAGACCGGTACTTTACCTTAAATTCTTTTTAGTATCTCAATTCGTCTATGCACTTACTAACCAATAGTATGTTTCACTTATTTAATTATGGCTTAAAAGGCATATTTTTCTCAACGAAAGGCATGAGATCTCTTTTTCCGTGTTTTATAACAATCCAATCATAACCAGTATTCCTATTTTATCTACTTGTAAACTGCGTCTTGCTTAACATTTATTTTCATAAGGAAATCTTCATTATTAATAATTTTTTTAAATATAATCATTATTGAAAAGTATCAACCAGTATTAAACCAAATAATAACTATAACTAGAAAAAAAGTGCTATTATATTTTGGGACCAGCTTCGCTTACAAGTAGTTATCAAATCTCCTAAAAAATACAGATGCTCACTGCATCTTTGACTAGCAGTTATTTTGATCAGCACATTAAACATAAGCCGCGTGACGTGGATGATCTGAAAATGCAAGTGGCTGGTTATTGACTAGGATTGTGCTCCCCTTAACGCAAATAAAAGATTACTAATGAATGAGTTTTTCTTTGTGACTACGGGCCTCTTTCGATTAGCACTTAGTTTAAGGAATTTAAAAGGAATTTGAGATCAAACGATATTCATAAAAATAGTAGAGAAATTCCGTACTTTACATAAATTGAGATTGCTTAATTATTGAAGACATACTAATAGTCATATGTCAACTGTAACTAGCATTCACTTACAGATTTCAAGTGTAATCAATTCCGACCGCTAATTTGGAACATAGGAAAAGATAATAGGGGATTGATTAATTACATTATCAAAATATACATGTATGAGGGTCAGTGTATGCAAACGTCTATTATTACCTCCCATGTTACATCTCGAGTGTGATTGGGGAATTGATGTTATTGGTGTTTTTTATCCTTCCCACACTTATGGTCATCTATAGTGCCTTAAGATAATTGCTAGGTTGAAAAAAGTTTGGCATAGAAGTTGACCTCTAGAAAAGGCTATCAAATTCCATTCCTAGTATTTATGATCTTATCATTATTTAAGAAAGTTTTAAAGAAGCCGAATTCGAAAACATTTTTGAATTGTCTAAAATGATACCAATGTATAACTGTGTCCTCTTTGAGCTGTATATGAGTCACGTAGAACATACATACATACAATACATGAATTTTTGCTCATTTTATGTTTGCAGTCAAATTCACTATTATTGGCTTAGGAAAAGATCTTGTAACACGTTTTCATTTTTGGTTTTGGGAAAGTTCATGTAATACGCTTCTCCATTATATTAATTTTTTTAAATATTCCTATTTATGCCATATTATTTCCGAGCCTACTACTATACCGTTTTTATTCCGCACTATTCTATATCATATCACAGACCTGTTACCTTAACTTCTTATAGCTTTACCATGCATTATTAACCAATAATATGTTCGAGTTATGTATGTGGTTAATTTCCTAATGAATTTATCATAATCAGCATCCAAACTTATCTACTTGCATATTGCATCTTTCTCAATATGTATTTTTGTAAAGAATTTTTTAATATCCATAAAAATTTAAATATATTTATTATCAAAAGTTATTAACTAGGATTAAGCCAAAATATAACTATAATAGAAGAAAAATGCCTTTATATTTGAAGATCGACTTG
>NAOQ01000064.1:72351-85575 GCA_002751075.1 Ichthyophonus hoferi | reverse complement strand
TCAGGTAATTAATGAATTAAATATATCTAACTAATAGCTTAATATAACAACAAATATGATTATAAACTACACAACTACAGTAACCATTTGAGAGGCAGGAAAAATTAATTTCCTTTATAAAGACGTGATCTTCAGTTATCACTAACAGGTAGATAGCAGAAAGTTTGATTTTTTTTTTTAGTACAATATCACCAATAACGTTATCCATCACACCAAATTGTGGCTTAGGTTCCATCTGGGGACCAATCATCAGATCACAGTCACCAAGATAGAACCTCTTTAACAGGCGAAACAGTGTCCTGGCAATTATTAATTGTATGTTAATCTGCCAGAAACCTTGTAATCAGTCTCCTATGAGATACCTTGATGATTGGAGAACCATAAGGAATAGTATTAAAAAAATTTGTATCTTGTCTGCTGGGGGAATACTACTATTTTGCATGAAAATGTCAGAAATAATTTTATTGACAGAAAATGAATCATTGCTTTTTTCAGCATGATCTCTTTCTTTAAACAACAATTCAAGAGCATTTTTGAGGTTGCCTTTCAAAATTTTCAAAATAGAAATAGTCATTTCACCATTGCGGAAAATGTTATACATGGTCATATATTGACAATCACAAGTCACAGCTGAATGTTCCATAGCAGTAATCCCATTCGACATGACCTCACCTCACAGACCATGAATACCTTGATTAATTTTAGAAAACATACTATTCATAAGGTGGAGTACTTGTATTTGGCAAATGGAAATATTATTAAAAGAAAGTATTGACCACATGTGTAAATGGCATAATTCAATGGTAACATTAAAATACAGTATCCTTTAATGTCATTGGGATATCCGATACAAATACCTTCAGTTCCCCTGGTGCCAAATTTAGAATTTTCTGGAACTTTGAAAACTATCAAACATTTTCACACTCTCAGATTTTCCATAGAGCGTGGGGGAATGTGTGTGGAAGTGAGAGGGAGGGGGTGGGGGGGGGTTACAGCCATTGACCTAATGAAAATATAAATACACCTGATTTGGTAGTGTGGACATAAGATTTAGATTATAAATATATGCCCGACTTAATGTAAACTGTTCAAAAAAAACATTGAAATATGGGTCAAAATCATGCTGGCCTTGATAGTATTCACATTAATCAGATTCTTTCCTTTATAAATGCTATTATGGGTACTATTTGGAATGATAGACTGCAAATGAGTGATCCCATGTTGCTCCAAATAATTTTTAAAAGGTTTGTTAACAAATTGGGCCCCATTATCCCTAAACACTTGCTTGATTAAGTAGTCACTCACATAAACAGTCTTATGACTCCATTATCAGAAATACTCCAAAGCATCATTTTTGCACTCCAATGGATATGCCTAAATTTACCAACTTCATTTATCCATGATCATGGGCAATCATTTATTAGCTGATTTTTTTTGGTAATGGAGGATTAATAAAATTGTAACTACATTGATCCAGCTTTCCCACAGTAGTGTGCATACCGGCCAGGAATGACGCGGTCTGATTCTTGGCTTTGGCGCAATCCAGGTATTTCTACTGTTAGAGTTTATCAGCCAATTTCACTACCCGGATATTTGAAAGACCTAGCTGCTGATGTAATATCATAATACTTACAAGCACATTTTCTACCAAGGATAGCTATCTAAACAACTTATTTACATTTATCAAAACATTCCCATAGACATATAACGTACTTCCTACCATCTCACCCTCCAACATAACTTCAACCAGATTTGTAACCATTAACAAACCCAAATGTGCCTTGATGTGTGTATCATAACCCTCTTCAATGGTAACTATCCCGTTCAAAATTGGACGCACACACTCAGAAATGAAGATCATATTTTGAAGAACCACATCGTATGGTACCCCATCAATCATTGTTCAAATTACAACCAAATCATTTTTTGTTGCAATACTATGACCACCACGCCCCCCAATAAATCTACAGATGCATGCCAACAATTATATGTTTCAGTAATGTATCAAAAAATTGCAATATTTTAAGAAGTGCCAGTGTTATACAGTAACTTTTTCCATTTATTAAATATAATTAGAGGCTGCTCAACAGATAATCTTATCAGAAATTTTATGGTGTAAGTAAAGTCTACCTCTTTGAGTGGTTGCTGTTGGGAACTAGTAAGACACACATCAGTCAATTTTATCCTTAGTAAAGCTCTGTCTTCTTGAATGGCAGCCTAGGCCTGGGTGTTGGATGGCTGGTGCCCCTCCAGTACATAGCATAATTTAAAGTGTCATGATCTAAATCCCGTCTAACCAGTGGCCAGTGGCAAAATTTTGGAATTAACAAGGAAACCAGCCCTTCTAATATTAAAGTCATTGTACCTCTTAATAAAGTTAGGACAGGCCATGTAAGGATGACCTTCCCTTCATAGCACTAATAAATCATTTGAAAAAGACCCGCCGAAAACCTTTGTGTGAGCCAGCTGGAATGACCATGGCTGACTCTGCTCAATATGCGACATCGGCTCTGGTGGCCCATTTCTAAACTAATAAATCCCTTTGAAAACTATGTAAATCAAGTATGCTTTCATTAATTCATAAGTCTCTACAAAAATGGCATGACCCCAGTGTGCACGCCACATCCATAATCCCAGGTAGTTTCAACAAGTCTCAGGCACTTGGCAATGTATTCCTCTTAGACATATTTTATAATATCATGGAAATAGTATATTTATTAAGTAATATGTCTGATGTTAATTAAAGCACAACTACATGACATGCAATGTCTGGATTAAATTGGCTTATGTTTCTTTCCAGAGAGAGCATGGCCAATACTATATTTTTTGGAAAGCCACATTAATAATATTTTATCAGTTTTATATAATATTTATTGTTGCTAAAGTATATTATTATTGTAAACATACAGTGCTAAACGTTTTATTTAACAAACCAATATATAATATGTTATATCTATTATCTTTAAGTGTATAGTATTAAACTTTGTTTGCTTATCAGATTTATCTAGAATACTTTTTGGTTCGCCTGGGTTGATCTCAAGAGATAATCCTCTAAGCCAGGGGTATATATAACTGGAAGGCAATTTATAAATAAACTAAGAGTTATAGTTTACATAATTTTGTATTTATTTTTCCTAAGTACTTCTAGTGCCAGAAGCACTTAGTGCTAGGATGTAGTTGTAATAACAAGTGCCACCAGGTATAATTTATTATTCCAAGATATTTCACCTACCCAACTCCGTATACCCCCAGGGTATTTGAGAATTAGACAATTTCAGTATTTTGTGTTTAAGTATCTCAGCCCCTGGAAGTATTAGGCTAGATACTTTATGATGATTTTTATAAGTACACCTAGTTTATTGTTTAGTTTTCATTGTACCTCTGAATATCCTATAGAATTCGAGTACTTGATAAGGTTTTAATTGGTATGTAAGTGTTAGATTATAATTAACAACAATTATTTAATTCCAGAATGTTTCTAATTATATTTAATTAAGAATAGAAGCTTAGTGCAGATTAGCACATTAATTTACTGTGGTTTAAATGACGTTGGTAATCTGAACTTTAATTGTGCTAAACAATTGATGTTTTATATGTAGTTTTTATTAATTGGACTAATGATGTGGAAATCCTAATAAAATAACAAGTAATGTTGTTAACAAGCTAGATAATAAGTATATAGAGCACCTTCTCTAATAACATGTGTCGGTTTAAGGTTTATCACATGGTCAACTAGTATTGAGCATGTACACAAAAACTATATAACTAGAAAAAACAGACTTAGTTTGAACCCTTTGGTGATACGTGTTTAATAAAAAATTGATTACGCCAAAAAAACTGTCTTTTTCTGTGTTGTGGAATAGGAAGATGTAATAGTTATGTTTAGAAGACAACCTTTTACTCCAAGCAATTATAAACCCAAACAGAAAACTACAATACTCGCGACTAGCAAACTAAAGGGGTCCGTGGAACCCGAGAAGAAAATTAGGATCTGGTTTTCGTCAGACAACGAGGCCGAAAACACCTGGAACCTACTGGAGGAATTAAACTTCAGTTCAGGAAAACAAATCGACCAAGATTTATGTCAGTGGACCCAGATAGCAACTCCGAATCTGTGTGCTCAATAGGTTATGACAATAAGAAATGTTTTCTCTTTGAAAGAGCTTTAATATAGCATATTAATACAATAGAGCATTAGTAAACTGGGTGCTCAAAGATATTTTGCACCAGTTATAAATGTTCTTATCTAGGGCAAGTGGCACAAGGTACCTCGTGAAGACTTTCTGATCAGAAATTTCCTTGCAGTTGATATGTTGCATTTCCAATACTGGGGCCTCCTCCTGCAAATGCGATACATAGTGAGGCCAAAAAAAAACATGAGCTTTGCTTATCCATACTTGGTAATTGCTTTTACCTGGTATGACCCCCTTGAACTTTGACAATGAGGGAGCTCCAACTAGGACAATTCAAATAACTGATGGGAGTTGCATGATTCCAGTGAGAGATTTTAATTAAGCCCATAGATTAAATTTTTGGGCGAATTATCAGTGTACATATTAATGACTCATTAACTCTGTAACAGACAATTAATTTAATTAACTATATCTAGTAAGCATCTAAATCTAACACAGTTAGGCTGAGCTGATACATAATTTTGCTATTTGGGTACATTCATGTACCACATTTATGAACCAAAATGCATAACCGGAACCAGCTTGGGCGCAGTTTATATGCTTGATTAATATTGGTATCAATTAACTAATGAACATCCAGTAAGCATCATTAGTTACAAAGTAGAAAGTGTACAATATTTGAGTAATTTCATGCCATATTTAGAACAATCAATAAGCGACATTTATTGATACCATTGTTTATATATTTATATTTCCATTTTGATATTCTCTCATAATATCATATATTCTATCATAGTATGATATATTCTATTACAATACCATTTAGTATAAAGCTTAAGTGAATGCCTATTTAAGGAGGGGAGGAAAAGGTACAATAACCTATTAATAACATAAAAGCAGTTATTGATGATTGATCTGGGCAAGTCTTGTGATTTGCGATAGTGACTACATACGCCATTTTTTACGTAAGAATATTATCACAACTTTTTTAATATAAGTAAAATATGGCACCCAATTACTTCATCCGTTATAGTTTTCATCTTTCATAGACTTTTTTTTTAAAGAACTGTCTTGATCAGCAGTTTTTCTAATCATTTTCAAACAAGTAAGAAATAGCCACCGTGGGGATCTAATAACCTTTACATTTTATTCAAACAAATATTATGCTGTAAAGCTTATATAGTATATATAGCTAATAACATGATATTGCCATTTCCATAATTGTATATAATGATGCCAACAGTATTTAAAATATTACAGTTTATTTATAATTTATTCATTTTTATGGGCCATTTTAAAAAAATACTTTCCAATTTTAATTATCAGCTAATACTATTTTTGTGCCCATAGGTACATTATGTTATCTTGAATTGATAACCATTGTACAAAATTCACATTGGGAACTGAGTTGGTAAGATGTGAGTCCAGCAGCTAGGGTGCTCTCCAATGATAAATAATAGATAAAGTAAGTTCAATGGTTCAAGTACTATTCTGGGTGGGTGCGGATCAAGTGCATTTATGCTTGAATTATGAGTACATTCATTAACATTAATAATGCAAGCATAAATGTGAGCTTTTTATTTATTGAAAAATAAAATAAAATTAATTTATATGCATTAGTTTGCTTACTTTAATAATAATAATGGTTTTTTAATTATTTATTACGTGTGGCATTGAAAAACATATCTAAATAGTTTTGGAAGGCTTTGTATTTGAATATTGTTTTATCACCCTTTTTACCCAAGTAAGACACGAGTGACTGAACTTACTTGCATTCTTTTTTCATTTTTTTTCCCATCACCAAGGGTCTTCATTTTACGAAAAAAAAGTACCTTTTCAGGAAAACTGGTCCTACAACTTTGTTGTTCATACAATGAAGACCCTTGGTGATGGGAAAAAAAAGAAAAAAGAATGCAAGTAAGTTCAGAGTCACTCATGTCTTACTTGGGTAAAAAGGGTGATAAAACAATAATAGAATGTGAGACTTTCCAACACTGTTTCAATATGTTTTCAAGTGATACACACCGTGAATAATTAAAAAGCCATTATTATTATTGTTATTAAAGTAAACAAATACTTAATGTTAGTATTTTTTTAATATGTGAAATTTTTTGAGGTTATGTATATTTACAAACCAATTTTATAATACTAGATACTTTGTAATATACTTGTGCAGTAAATGTTAAGTACAAATATATGCTTACGCAGATCATCTACCGTCTTCATGCATAGATTTATAATAACCAGTAGTACATCATTTTTTACGGCTATGAGTTATGCATGTATCTATAAATATTATGATTAATTGTGTTTGTGTGATAAATGATAAAATACTTTTAAAATATAGGAAAGTACGCATGACCCCATATCTGCTACGCAGTCTGCCATCTCCTGTATTCGTACGCATATTTACAAGGACAAGTCGTACATCATATTGCACGGTTATGGGTTGTGGACATGCCTATAAATATTAATTTCAAATGTGTTAGTGGGGTAAATATAAAAACAATTCTAAAATATAGGTAAAAATTAGTTATACAACATGCATTAAGCACCATATTATCACTCATATTTATAAATGTGTGTTTATGAAGACAAGTATTAAAATATATAGCAAGGTTGGGACTTTTGCTCATACAGTTTATTAGTGAAATAAACAACTATTTTAAAAAATTCACATTTAAAGTTGTATGGTTTGACTACGTAATGACATTTATAAAGTTAAAATAGGTATTTTTTTGAAAACATACTATCCACTTTATTTTGAGTAGACCAAAGCATGAAAGCGATTTATTGTTTCATATAACACTTGGAATGTATTAGAAATATTTAAGCAGCTGTTAAGTCTCTAATGTGGTTTATTTCTGTAACAATCTATAGTAGTTCTGATGACTTGTCTACAGACTTTGGTTACTCAGATTATGTGTTGGTTATAAGTGTCTCTTGCTGGGCTAGCGATAGAGACAGAACTTAGCTCGGATTCTCTTTCAATAGGAAGATAAAATAAGTTGGATGCAAGGGAAGAAGTGTATAATGGTTCTATCCTCAACTGTTTAAAATATTCTTTTAAAAATGTAGGAGAAACTTCTGCTTTAATATGCTTAGGTGTGGTTATGAGAATAGCATAGTATACATTATCAGTAAAAGGTGTTAAAGCTGGATATGTTGAAACCTTCACTGCTGAATGTTAATCCTGCGTCACTATCAATAAATATGTCATGTCCTACTTTTATTTCATTTGATTCGGGACTTGTAGTAATATTAAAGTCCTTAAAAAAATTTCTTCAAGCATCCTCGTCACGTGTGTTAGAAGAGAATTGGACACGTCACTTTTTCTTTTTTCCTATGGATCCCAATTTACTTGTAGTTGCTGTGGGAGTCTTGTGTTTGAATCATCGAGCATTAGGATTTAAAATAACTTCTTTTAACTGTCATTACTACTTCTTACAACAGATAACTCTTATGTATGTTATTTTATTGTTCCACACTATGAAATCAAGATCCAAACTAAGTCTGTGATTGCTGGCTATAAAGTTGTTGGTTCAGGTCAATACCAGTTGACCCTGTAATAGGCATTTGAGATAAGCGTATGATTGATAGCAGCACAACCTAACTGTTATCTAACATGTTGTCAAAAATATATTGTTCAATAATTATTTAAAAGATTATTCCGGAATTTACTTAACGTAAGTTGTCATCAACTAGTTGTCCCATGGTTAAGCAAAGGATCATTCTGGATGCTATGCATCAGGTTTATATCATCAATCATCAATCACCATGTATGAGTAAATGCCAATGACCAACGTTCTAGACTACACTAAATATCTAGTCTTATTTAATTATCGACATCATGGAGTTAATTAATGATAATTAATTAATGTCTAACTCTTAATTACCATTTGAAACCCCATTTTAAACGCTAATTAACATTTAGGGGTTCAATACTACATAAACAAGTATTTGTATATACGACATTATGGATTATCTAGCCAAACACTTGCAGGGCCTGAGATACCTCAACAGAATGTATGTAATAGTTATTGTTACTATTCAAAGTAACTAAACAGTTCTTATTATGCTCAATAGGAGAAATCTAAAGTCTGGCAATTATAATCAAGTGTCAGAAAATGACTAGACATAATAAAAGTAAATTGTTATAGAATTCAGGCCAAGTAACTTTTAACCATCAGCAAGAATATATATATAAGATATTTTTAGCAACATTAAGAAACATAACGTTGTTTATAATGGTTTGTATATCATTGTATGAGTCTCTATTGGTTATTTTCATTTCTTTTATCCTTTTCATAACCCTTGTTTATTGCAGATGTCAATGTAGCTGTATTCCATATTTTGATTCAAATAGAAATGACCATATCAATCCTTATTGGTTAATGTGGCTAAAATGAAATCAGTTAGGCCCACTAAAATTGCTGGATTATAACTTGCTTTTAATTTTCCAATTGGTTTAATGTTTAGGTGCACTTATTTGGATAGCTTTTTAACTATTGCCTACATTATTAGTCCAATGGCTCGTTTTCAGTTAATCTATATTGATGAATCATTCATCCGATTCAGAACGTCACTAAAACAACTAATATTGAACCAATCATTTCATGATCTACTTGCTAATAACTTGTCCGCTGTACCACGTGCTCCTTCAAAGTCGATGATCTTGCAACAGTTTGTTTACTTTTTAAGGTATTTGAGTTTTCTGCAATTACAAACTTATTTTAGAACAATTTTGAACCCAACAGATCTGATAATGTTGGAAACTAAACTTGAGTCAAAAGATTCTGCTTTTGAATCAATGGACAAAGGATGTCCATCTTTGCACTCACTGGAGCTTAAGTCAAGGTCCTCTAAATTAATTCTTGAATTTTTTTCTCGTTTCTATCCGTCAAAAGCTCTATCCTTACCTTTTTCAGTCCCACGAACTCTGATTTTGCTGACTATTGTAGCTCTGACGTTCTCTTAAAACTTGAGACTGTTGGTGTTAAAGTTCTATTTCTTTGAATTTTTATAACGCCCAAAAAGACTGACTGAAAATAAAGTCTTTTGTAAGATTGTTTTTTAAACACATAAAAATTAGGAGCAAACTAAGTTTGTGTTTGCTGGTAATACAGTTGTTGGTTCATGGTTAATATTAGTTGACCAGGTGATAAGTCTTTAAACAACACATGTTATTTGAGGAGGTACTCAAATTAAATGTTATCTAACATGTCAAAAAACTTAGTGTTTCTAACATGTTATCAACCTCATTTAACCACATTTGTTATCCTATCATGCCATTGGTATTATTAATTTAATTAATGGATGCTACAAATGTTACATCGATTATTAAGTGTGATTAACGTTCAGATGATCAACATTATTTAAACCACTGTAAATTTACGTGTTAAACTTCACTAAGCATCTAGTCTAAATTAAATATAATTGATGACATAATAAACTTAATTGATGACCGACCATTAATTAATATCTAACACTTATATGCCAATTGAAACCTCATTGTAAACGTTACTCTATATTTAGAAGTACAACGCAAAATAAATAATAAATGATAACTGTTTTTGTACAAGACACCTTGAAGTATACAGCCTAACACTTGTAGTAGCTAAAATACTTTAACAGATAAAAACTAAGGAAGTAAATTGAACATATAAAATCCATAATAATAGAATCCAATATAATTGGCCTTAGATTACTTGCATCAAACAATTACAAGTGTTGCAAGAACGTCAACTCCAAAGGAACATTTAGTACAACTGACAAGCTGGTAAAGGGCATATTGCAATTTAAAGTTGACTTCTTATTTTGGGATTGTGAGGTATATTCAAAATTCACATCCTTATCTGAGGTAGTCTGAATATCTCCTGTTTTTGGATTGGTTTCTGTAGTTTGGCAGTTAATAATCTTAATACTTTCCGTTGAAGTATTTTAGCCCCTACAAGTATTTAGCCGAATATTCCATGATGTCTTGTGCACAAATACTTACTGTATATATAACATTCAACCTCTAAATATTCAGAATATTAATAATGTGGCACCAATCGGTAATTAGGAGTTAGATATTGCTTAATGCCAATTAATTAATTACATGATGCTACTAATTATAATTAATTAGGACTAGATTTTTAGGTGCATTTTAGAAGGTAAATTTATCGTGGTTGGCAGTAGCGTTGACTATTAGCATAAAATCACACATAATGATTAATGATTTATGCGTGATATATAGCATCCAGAACGATTCTTTGCATAATCATTGAACAATTTGTTGCTAACAACATATTAGATAATAGTTAGGCTGAATTCTTAATCGCTAATATACTTATCTTACATGCTTATCACATGGTCAATTGATATTGACCTAAACCCAACCACTATATAATCAACAATCACAGACTTAGTCTGGAGTCTGATTTTATAGTGTAACAGTAACAATAAACGTAAAATACATTATATATATATATATATATATATGTCCGCTTAAGTAGTAGTAATGGCCATTGAAAGAAGAGAAAATTTAATTCATAGCGACCTTGGGAAACATGGGATTTTAGAATGTAATTGGAAATTATATTAAATAACGTAATTGCTTGTAATTGCAATTCCTAATCGGAAACAATGCTTGTAACAACTCCTTACATGCAGTACAAGGGGTGTGCCGTACAGGCAGATCCTAAAATACAATTGAATATATTGGCACGAGGGTTTCATTCTTCTTAAAATTTACAGGGAACATTGTCTTAGTCAAAAAATCTGCAGCCGTTAGCTTTAAGGGCAAGGAATGACTCCAAGTTCATTGTGTGCTACACTGTCCCTGATGTACCAGTAGTAGACTATGATGTGGTGAGTGCCCTTGGGGACACAATTTGGCTCAGTCAGGCAAATTACTGACTGATAGTCTGTGTAGAGTCTAACACATCTGGTCTCAATGCGTAGACACTCAAAAAGTGATGAGATGTATACTGTTTATTGGCATGTCATTGACATGGTGATGTAATTACATTTAGTAGTAGAGAGAGCTATGATTAATTTTTTTCTTGGAAAGTCAATCCATTGGTTTTCTATCCTGTTTAATAATGTAGTCACTTATGCTGCAGGATCTTCACTAATCAGCAGCAAAGTTGGCATCAGAAAAAGTATAGAGAATCAATAAGGCTCTCTTATAAATGATAAACTAATCCGCAGTGACTTTAAGATATTTTAACAAGTACATGGCCATTTCTCATAAGGCTTTTGTAGGTTCATTTACATTCCTAAAAAGGTAGCTAGCTTTAAATTGACAGTCAGGGCATATGGACTTTGTAATCTAGAACAAACAACGAATCCCTTTTTTTATATAAAACGGAGTATTAAAAAAACCTTTTTGCAATGCCAAAAGGGCTGTGTACAAAATATGAAGTTTATTTATGCAGTTAAAGATTACGCTTTCTAGTGTAAACTAACATCTATAGAAAAACCTAATGAAATACTGTAAACATAACTATTACCACTGTAGTAGGTACAATAATTTACAAGGGTAAATTGATAAGATGGCTGTGAATAATAATAATGAAACCCCTCTAAATCATAATGAAAAGCGACTTAGAATTGAAGCTTTGGAATCAACAGGTAGCCAAAATACTGTGGACTCTCCGTCAGAGGATCAGCCAATAAACGCGGATTCTATTTTACAATCATTATAATATTAGCAATATTATTCAGTCAATTATTCAACTGCTTTCCACACAATTAATGCCAAACTTTTAGGCTCTGTATTTTTGTCAAGAACTAGCTGTTCATTATCCTCTTGTACATGTAATTATTCAATTTACAGGTAAGTCAAAGATATGGTGGCCAACATTTCAAACCAAGTGTCACCACATTCGGCTAGTACAATACTTATGCAGGCTATTCGCTCTGTTTATGCTTTGAAAAATAAAGTACAATCAATATTTGCTATGTCCAATGTGATATAGTCAATTTTGCATGAATCACTATGTCATCTGATGCCTTATAGTTACCAAAAATCTGTTTATGGGATATCAGCAATTGTGATGTTCGCCTAATGTTCATCAAAAGTAGTGTGTCCTGAAATAAATATAGTTATTCTTTATTGAACAGGCCGTTACTCTAACAAACTATTTAATTTCCGTTTCATCTGAATCTAGGACTAATGCACATGATGCATACTACTCAAGGTTAGCACAAAATTGGGAACAATGCTATTTATCACTGCTAAAGTTGTTATTAACACAACTAAGATGATTATCTTTGGGATATGCAGATTCATAACTGGTACTTTTAGTTTCTTCCCATCCAAAAAAATAAAAATAGTCATGCGACTTATTTTTAATACACTTTCCTTAATATTTAGCCAAATGTAGTAATGCCATATCGAAATTGAAAAATATTTTATATAGATGGAAGATGTAGAGTTTTCTAGAAACTCTTCACTGCAGATGGTAAGAATTCATAGATGTGGGTGTGTGCATAAAAAAGCTTTAGTAGTAATGTAGAATGCCCTTTGACCAGGCTGGTTCAACTCGAAGATAAGCAAGTTCCAGTGCCAATTCATATTCAAAACAACGATTGGAGATTTTCTTCAATTATTCAGAAAAACTATGTTTTGGTATTATACTTCAACATCTCAGGATTCTACATCATTGCCATGTGAATGAATAGTCAACGTATAAGCTGATAAACCTTATTGTTTTTAAATAATTAGTATTGTCTTGATTCAGTGTGCAACCGATACATAATTTTTTTGATCATAATTATCTTTTAAGATGTCCCAATTTTGGCGGGCGCAGACCTACGACACATGGTTGCAAACTTTTGGATGAAAATTTTCAGAACTTCCGAAATAGCTATATTCATTCGAAAGTAACGTCATGTCGCCAAATATAACGTTGAAATCTACCAAAACAATGTTCTAATTATATCGTCACATACCATTGAAATTGTCGAATTATTCTATCCGTAGTCATAATGACAAGAGCTCGAGAGAGGCCCACGCCCCAGAGAAATAACACGGATCAAAATAAAAAAGTAGAATTAATTTACATTCAGTGTATTCTTAATTTTATAGGTTTGCATCTAGCAT
>NAOQ01000064.1:35092-72012 GCA_002751075.1 Ichthyophonus hoferi | reverse complement strand
CCCACGCCCCAGAGAAATAACACGGATCAAAATAAAAAAGTAGAATTAATTTACATTCAGTGTATTCTTAATTTTATAGGTTTGCATCTAGCATTTGCATTGAAACCAGAGTTTTTTAATAATAGTAATTGTATTGTATCTAATACAAAGAACGGAGGAAGATAGCATTTATAAAAAATTCGATATCTAAATCTTATCATGTTTATTAGTGCCACCTACTTATCATTTCAGTAATACCATTCCAACGCTACTAAAACTAATATATACTTTGGGAATTAATGCTCTAGTTGGCTAATATAAACTTTAATATAGCCTCATGAAAAGCCCTGCTTACGGTGGTGAGATAAAAAGATGTAACGTTTAGCTCTTATGTTGCTTTACTGTATGCAATTAGGTCGAACCAATATAATGTCTGCTTTCGCTTTCTGGTATGTAGAAAGCAGGAGCCATTCAGAATAATTTTGCTACATCATTTGTTAAAGCATTGAAGCTATATTTTATATATTTATTACTATAGTAAATTCTCTGTTGAGTATGAATAGTACATTGAAGACATTTTAAAATTCTATATTTACCGGTAGCTAATATGACATTAACTATTTAATCTGACGTATCCGATATGTTGCACCGCTGCTAACGGACTTTCTGCTTATGACGTTATTTGCCCATGTATCATTCGTGGGTGCTCACCATGCGGTGTCCAATTAAAATATATCTGGTATTTTAAGATTCTTTTTTATCCTATTATGTTAAGACATCTAGTAGACAGTGGGCTACATCTTGCAATATTTTTCCATGAGCAAGATCTACGTGCGTAGATAATGTGTGTAGATATTTAGATCATCCTATTGCCTGTTTTTACACACTTAATAACTATGTTTATATATATATATATATATATATATGGATAAATATAATCACAGGCAAAAAATATTGTCACTAATATTAGTAATATTAAGAAGGAAGCGTTCTCACTTTATCTAAATTTCATCCCGATCCCGAGAGATTTCAGTATCATTATAAACTTCTAATCATTAAGTATACGATATCCAATTCTTTTAGTACTAATTTTTCTCCTTCAATCAATGCTAAATTCGGTTATCCAATTGTTAATTAGATTTGCATTAATAAGATCCTTCCTTGTTTTGCTTTTTATGATTATATCCCCTCGTTTATCTAAATATATCAGGATCATCAATCAGACTACTGGTTTATCTATATTTATTTTCATATTTCACACCAATAAAATGCTAAATAATTTACAGTTCCCAATCAAAACGCATATCTATAACCTCATGATTTCAATATAAAGTTCTTAGTGGCGTTGCCAGTATAATCAAAATCCCCTAGAATCATCTTCAGGACAACCTAAAAACTCCATTTAAAGTGGCAGGAATAATATTCAAGCCCCGTTCTCAGTCATAAAATGTATTGAAAAATATTAGTATAATAATATAAGAAGGCTCCTGAATTGTTCGCGTCAATTTAATCATACTGTTGACCAAATACCACCGTCTAATCGGGCACTGTACCACAAGCGCCCCTTTTGTAACTACATGCTTTAATTTTGCAATTTGTGCTCTTAGGTATGTAGAGACATATTTTCTACGTATCAAGCTCCAGGTACTTAAAGAAAGTAGAGGTAAAGATAAGGATATTGGTGATATTTATAATATAAGTATAACTATAGCAAACCTCCTGAGCATTTCGTCTGTTGTCAATAATCTGTCTGCTGTATAACAATAGTTGACATTAATAACCAAGATTCAAATAGAGGGAACGATTACGAGGCCCGAACAAGCCGATTAAATATATAATAAGGCATGATGTATGGTTAAAGCCTGGTAATGGTGGTTTGTCCAGAGATTGTCAAGTTTGTACCACGACTGTAATAGGCATGATACCACTCACTATCCCATTAGATCATCCACTTATATTGCACAGTTTGGAATATCACATGTAGGAGATGATCTATACGTATCAGATATTGATCGGTATTCCTTTGCAATATACTTATTGGTAGACGTTGAATGAGCTAGATCCGATAATATCATACCATTATCATACCCGGTCGGAGTGGTTGCCTGGCTTGCAAAATGAAGTCACGAGTTACCGAGAGACCAATTCTTTTGATTACACACGTACACACTCTGAAGGTAGTTTTCTTTTTTCTTCTTTCTCGGAGTATGAGAGTGGGGGTTAAAACTACATAATGCTTGTTACTAAATCTATTAAAAAATTATCATTACAGTATAAATACTGCACCTACTTTATTAAAGATTTTGTTCAAATTGTATAAAAAACAATCGAGTATAAGTATTCTTATAATGAACGCATCTAGTAAATGATTGTCATAATAACTGGAAGATCCTTTTCTTATATACGTGCCAGTAAGGTATGGATTCTTAAATCTTATGCCTTTAACTTATAATTGGCTATTTTCTATCTATAATAGGATTGGCTGAAAATATTATCTGTTTACATTATCATGAACTGTGTCATAATGTTGAATCAAAATATAAAGTAAACAGTGTCGACAAAAACATATAAGACAACATACATTGACCGGAATTTTTATTTAATAAAATAAATAAATTAGTGTGTATCAATTATTAAAAGGTTATTTGTACTTCATATTTCCCTCCGGCTCACACATATCCGTTTCGATTGTAGCACATTGTGGCTTTTGGGTAGATCAATGTATTATTGGTCCCCTGAAACTCAATCAGAATTTACTATGCGAGCCCTACTCCAACCGTGCCAATATATAAGTCACTAACTTTCATAATAGTGAGTTTGAGGTTAGGATCGTAGATAACGCTTCGTAGTTGCTTTCTTGCGTCACTTGCGCGGATACGGCAGTATCAGCGTGGTGCTATTTATATCAATCATTTTCAGCTTCTTTTTATATAAGTCCAAGAAAAATGTCAGCTATGCAAGATGATGTGTGCCCCACACCGATCCAAAATGTAGAGATAGATATGAACGTGATGGAGGTAAAGAAGAGTAAGGGTGGATATGATTTGGATGAAACAAATAGCATCGTTTGGCCCGCCGAGTCAGAGAACTTAACCGGTGCAACAGTTCTTGGTAGTATAATGAATCTTGCAAAATCAGTTCTAGGTACCGGTATTCTAGCCCTTCCCTATGCACTCGGAGAGAGTGGTTGGGCTGTAGGGGTTGGTCTTCTAGTGTTCTCGCTCTTTACATCTGTATTTACACTTCATCTAGTGTCAGCCAGTCGCCATCGATTGGGGCCAAATGTTAGAGCATCATATGGAGCTATCTTTGAGTCTGCCTTTCCAGGGTTTGGATGGATTGCTGATCTCCTAATCGTTCTTATGTGCATTGGCGGAATGATTTCCTATTTGATTGTTCTGGGCGCTCTCATGCCTCAATTCATTAGCGAGGTCAGCTACCATCCTCCTGGAAGCATTCTATTCAACCGACAATTTTGGATAGCTGTTATAGGAGTGTGCTTGAGTTTACCCCTTAGTTCTTTGAGGGATATCGGGCCTCTTAAGTACACGAGTTTCATGGCACTGGGAGCAACATTATATATTGTTCTTCTTTCAATTCTGTTTCTGGCGAAGCCTTTGCCTATTTTTGACCCCTGTGGCAACGGAGTTGTCTCTGGGTGCCAGGGGATTATATCTCCCATTCAGCCCCAAGACTCGCCACTTGATGTTCTGAAGTCTTTCCCTGTCTTCATTTTTTCTTTCACTGCTCATCCACTGGTTCCTGAAATTTACAATGTAATTAGAAAGCCAACAATGCCCCGCATGAACACGGTCTGCGGGTGGGCTTTACTGATTGCTGCTTTTTTTTATACAGTCTTCAGTTTCTGCGGTTATTTTACTTACGGCCGTGGTGTTAACTCAAATATTCTCCTGAGTTACCCGGTGGTTATGCCGGTTTCTATTGCTCGCATTTTGATGTGTTTTAGTATGGCAGTATCGTATCCTCTCCTTCTCAACCCTACACGAGAGGCCTGTCAAGGAATTATTTCCAATATTATGATACGATATAATAGGCAAAGAAAGATTGCACCTGGAACGCGTGGTGAGATAATCATGTTCTGGTCTGTTACGGCATTCTTGTTTATTGTTTCACTGGGCATTGCTCTGGCTGTGTCTAATCTAGGTGTAGTCTTTAGCGTCGTAGGTGCTACAGCTGCTACCGCCTCAGCTTATATTATCCCCGCTTTGACATATTTGAAGATGTATGTGTATTACACTCCAGAGGATGTCAAAACCAGGGGGTGGGTGGAGGTCTCTTCTAGCAAGTATGCTACGGTCAAGAAATGGCTCTCTTTTTCATCCTTAGCATTTGGCATAGTGTTTATTCCCTTAGCCTTAATTGGTATATTCATGAAATAATTTAATTTAGTAAGGTACTATATGATTTTTTGTTGAAGTAAAGATGGGTCAAAACGAAATACAATGAAACCCTGGCTCTGAATGACTTACACAAAGCACTAACCAAACAATACATTAACTTGGGTGTCAAAACGACCCTCCTGAAAACAAATTACCTATAAATAAATAAAACTTCAATAAAAATGTACGTTGCTAATGGGGTGTTGTACTTGGTTTCCTTTCTTTCCATTAAAAAGCATTATACTTTATTTTCCGTTATGAATTATGTTACACCATACAATAATATTTTAAAGCATATAGTACGGTATTGTACAGTTTTTGTGGTGTTATAAGAGCTCCATCTTTGCTCTATCGCTAATTAAGATCAATTGATATACAAATATACAAAGCTGGTGTATGATTTATGATTTATTGAGTAAGTGTTGCAGGTGCATCAAAGAAAGCATTATTATTTATGCTTGAATTTAGTACACCAATATGTTAACATATTTCACGAGCTTTCATTTGTTTATATTTCTTTGCTTTAAGACTCAACAAATGTTTCCATACGCCCATTTGGATTTTGGCGTCAGAAAAAAACTATTTATCTTGATTCTCATTGATATATTTCCTTTTAATACCCGAGTTTGGTTTCCACTTTATTAAAGCTCTATGAGTTAGTCTGCTTATATAGCACCTGGGTTTGCGTCCGCGATCTCTTAAATTTCTTTAAGATGACATGAAAATTTTATATTTGTAGAATATAGCGTGGTATATTGTAATCCAATGATGTAGTATTGTAACGGATTTTCTTAACTACTAAATATATAGTATCCTGTCAAATGCCAGCCATGTTCTTTCAATAATCCAAAAAATTTCTTAAATTCCCTTTCATCAATTACATGACTAATAACTGGGACAAACTAATTTCATCAGACTGTCACTCTAGGCATACTGACTGAGTGCACGAGATCTTTGTCAAATATGTTATATTTTGTCTACTTATTAATAAAAATTGTTTTAGTAAAATACTATGATATAAGGGCTAGATATTGTTTGAAATACTCATTACTGTTCCGGTTAGTGCATGTCACTTTCATCCTACACTGCGGGGCCATGACACGAATCGGTTAAAAGATTGTTAACTCCGAATGAGCACATAGTTTGTCCAAAATCCTGATTACCAACGGATGATGAAATGATCCATCTTATATTAGTGAATTGCATAATGTTCCATAACAGGTAAATTGATTTGTCGACAAATACTGTGTGTACACTTATATCAATGAGGTTATTAACTAACGAGCCATTCAGATGAGAACACAATAGTATTCAAGTATCGAGATAAGATCAAACAATTCTAATGGGTCTCTGTGACCTTTCGTGGTGTGTATTACCTAATAAGATTTTTTACAATCGGTTTCATTAACATTAATATACACACAACACATTCGCAAAAAACGGAGGCTGTGGCAAGGAAAGAGGAACGGAAAAAACTAACAATACGCACGGTTCTAAGCACGATATACGATTAGAAAGAGAAATAACGTTGAGCTCAATAGTTTTAGTTACACTTATTCAGTAAACGATTTGATACTGATCATATTAAATTTCTTACTTCTACACCAAATAACTGAATTTCAATTTTTTTTTTACCTGACACTAAGTATTAATGGCGCCTCAAAACAATTACATTAACACCAACTATCTGGACAATTCCGAACGTTGTGTTGTTGTTGTTAACCTTGATAAGAAAACATAACATATCAAAATAATTTGACAGTCCCCAAGTTCTCTAAATTATCCCAGTGTACAGCGGTTAGACAACAGCAAACATATAAAGATTTGCAGTAACTTAATCATGCTCCCTACAATAAATGTTCAACCCTTAAAGGGGCAATTTTCCGGTTGAACCAAGCTCACTAGCATCTCAGATCTCTACACCTCAGAACAGATATTAATATTTTATACTTGTATGTAGGCAATGGAACTAACAAAAGATAATTTAGATGTAAGTAGAGGTTGAACGTAACAAATGGGAATATATATTGAGTGTAAAAATTATAATAACCATAAGAGCAAAGGAATTAAATAATAATTGAGATTCAAATCAAGGATTAATATGACGGTTGATAATTTGCATAGTCTTAAAATCTACAATAAGAGTTTGCGGGTTGAATAAAAGCCAGGATCTCATCATAATATATATGCAACGTGTTTCCATAAAAAATCAGCGCTCTGGCCCACAGCACTTCGCAACTCTTTAAAAATTCCTGCTACTATTATTTAAAATTCCTGTCCTTTTTAAATAAGAGCTTGGATAAAATATTTATCCTTTGGTTTGATCTTCATAGTCGAACCCAAGATAATCATGTCGATCTTGACTCCCTTATTTTACAAGTTAATCACTAATTAGTGCAATATATGGACTTATGGATAGTCTGATAATATTGTCTCTTTCATAATTAGAAGTAGAATAGATGCGCAAAATTGGTGTCAAATATAACTACACGTACAACGTAGAAAAATAACTCATTATATTTATCAAAGTAATCAATGCTGGGTTCTGAAGTATTTTATAAATAAAATACTATATTTAAAAAGTATATAAAAAAGGGTTTTGTCTAAGGCTGACTGGGAACTCTTGATTCGGTAGTGATACTAAGTTGAGGCTATACAATTTTTTTTCTTAGATGCTTTACTTGCAATAGTCAGCTGCCATTTTGAACATGGAAGAGATAGTAGCTACACAGGCTGAAATTGACAATTAGAGTATTTTTGTAATAGACATGTCACAGGGCCGGGGGTATATATAGATAGTTAAGCAAGTGCTTGTTTATTGTTTATTATACAGTAACTCGATTTGGAAATAAATGTGAAGTGGTCCAAATATGATGAAAAAAAAGCAATTTCAGGCCTCGATACCCCATAGTTAGTCATACATGATGACCAATTGTTATTGGTATATATCAGTATGTACACTCTCCCACGCTGTCATATGATTAGACATTTAATCCACCACTACAGGGACATTTACCACTTTGTGACACTAGCTTCACTCCCTAAGAATCTCCAATACAGATTGAGTATAAGGTTTCAATAAAAATATTGTGCCATACCAGCCTTGTGATATTTTAAACCCCAGAATGAATCTTGGCTTAATAGGAATTTAATTTTTAATTTTTCATTAATCCTTGGATTGGAGTCTTGAACTATTGTACTTTTAAATACTTGAATAAGAAATAATCACTTTTTATAATAGATAAAAACCCAATAGTCATTAGGCATGCTCGCTAGCTTCAATGTATGTACACAGGTACTAAATCTATTATATTTGATCCTTCCTGACTACTTGAGCCCATAAATATCATTACACAAATTCCATGCATAACTTGGTTTTCTTTGCTAACTTAACTCCATCTGGCAAATTCATGCACACTACCACTTTAAGACTAGAATTTAATAACATAGTAATTGCATCAGGTTGGTGCAATACATATCCATTGACTAAGATAATGCAAAGAATATCTCATATGTAGTTGGGCGTGACAATGAAACTTTAGCCTATACCGTCAGAAATACTTAAAAACAAATTTGTTCCCTGTGACCTATATCTATTTAGAATTGAGGGAATACCAAATCAAGGAGTGTTTTAGTGTAACCATTTTTATACACAGAATACAGATATGCCATGAAATATTTTTATTATTAAGCAATTAGCAGAATTCAACGAATAGGCCCATAATGTTGGTAGAACCAGAAGAAAGCTGTGGGTTGAGCAGTTAGTTGTTGGCTGATATCTCAACGAGACACCCAGGTGATTCAGTAGAGAATCTGTTGACAGATGATAGAGGTAATTAAATTGCAATTCTTTGCATATGATTTTTGTAGGCACCTAGTTGCTCCAACACAAGTAAGAACTGCTGTAACTCCCCCTAGGAGTTGCAAGACTGTAAAGTTACTGGGAAAAGCCACTGGATTTGTCTTAGGCAGGATGATTAAGCAATGAGTTATCTGGACACAACAACATGATTTGAAATGGCTTATTATATGTCCACCGGATCACTGTCATTGGCTGGTTCAATATTGATTTATCATCTTGGATTGACATTCAAATCTGAGATGTCATCTGAATAGCACATTTAGAGTGTGCTGAATCTTTTTTGTTAGACTACATACACAATAGTAATAGCTAATAATATTAAATAATTTTAGCTAAATAAAAATATCTACATTCATTAAATATTCCTTTTTCAAACATATATTAACTTAATCAGGGCGTTGTTTTAATCCTTGAGCAATAAGTCTTTTTGGAAATGAAAGATGATATTTTCCTCATGTTTTTTAAAAGTAAAGGGCATAATTGTTGACCAATGAAGTTGCTGTCGTTTACTGTTCTTTTACTTTCCCATCATAAATATTTCATTTCTGTCTGACGTTTTTATGGACCTGTAGTCTATAATTATGAACATTGAATTATCTGGCTTATGTACCAGAAATTGTAGAATCAGGATAACTGTAGTTTGACTGATTTAGATATGTAAAGGAAAAACTCTTCCGTGCTTTTTTCTTTAAGATATATGATCTTGTTGCCTTTTTACTTTTTCAATCGGCATTATATTAAAACCTGAATCGGACCCTGATTGACGAATCATCTACAGTAGAGCGATTCGTAAGACCAAAGCTTGTTCACTTATATGAGGTGAATTTCTCAAATTTTATTGTCTGTTTAATTGTAAACATGATATCCTTTATTGAATCAATTCCAACTATTACTATTTTGGAATCATCAGTATCAATGGAGATATATATCCTGCTGGTATCTACAACACCTGTGGTAATAGAGATATGTGTATGATGTAGATAACAATACGCTAACATTTTCTGGCCTTTATGTTTCTTCTCTTCAGGTTCTTTTGTGCTTGGTCATAGTCTCTTTAATGAAAGCTGGCTATTTTATCTCTGATCGGGTGCCTGCTAATTAGATTTGATTTATTTCTGTTTTGATACCTCCAGCAGGTTAGTCTGGTGGTTGGTGTTTGCTAAGCAAGTGTGTATTTGGAATCGTAAAAAACACAAGCACAGCTAATGTTTTTTTATATTTGAATAGCTAGAATAGTCCAGAGTTTTCAGTAAACATATTAATGCTTATGATGTACTATAAACTATTCTATGTTTCTGATTGATTCAGGTTTATTATTATATTTAGTATAGTGAGGTGCTAATACCTTATGGGTTTACTAATAGAGTTATTTATAATAAAATTATTAAAGCAACATTGCTAGTTGTTAAATTAATAATATATAAAAACTGTATAGTCATAATATATATCAAAGTCGTATTGTGATATGGTATGAGGTGCCCCCAAAATAATATATATCAAAGTCGCATTATAATATGGTATTAAGTGCCCCCAAAATAATATATGTCAAAGTTGTATTATAATATGGTATGAAGTGCCTCACTTTATTAGGTGTTTTGTTTGCTTTTGTACTTGTTTGTTTCTACCGCCGCCAGTGCTTAACTATCTTGGGGTAACTTCAGATATTAGTAAATTAATCCATTAGAAGAATATTTGGTAACTAGTTAATTCTGAACCACTCTATTTTAAGTATTTATGATTTTAAAAAAACTACAATCGCGATTAATGAGCTCGTAACAGTGATTAATAATTTGCTAATCATGCCTGATGCGCTTGTTACTAAAACTTTGGTTGATCTACAAATGAAATGGTATAAGAAAGTTCAAACGGCCCGTAGTGTGGGATGCAATAATCAGAATAGTCATAACATATGTCGGGCATTTACTTTTGTCAATGAAGTGGAAACTGTTCTAATGGGAGTACGAGCTATACACAATAAATATTAAAATATGTCTATGATTTTTAGGCAAATTACCAAAAAATAAGAGTCGTCTATTTAAGCAACAAATAATATCCATGCGTCATATTATCAATCATAACCTAGTATAATATAGAATAAATTCTAAAACCTATCGCATTGAACGTTATAGTAATTATCTTTAGTCATCATTCTTTATTTTTTCAATTACATGCACGCGTCTTTCAATAACAATGTCACATACACTTTCTTACATAATCCATACAAAAATGCACTTAAAAGACCTCCATAAATGAAATAACAATAAACATATCTTATTATTTTTTTATGAATATATTTTTAATAACGGAAAGGATTGAAGTTGAAATACGCCAGTAATTTGGTTGCATACAGTTTTTAGTGTTGTGAACAATATGAATTAAGTATATAAACAATTAATGCTTAATAGCATCTTCAATTGATTATGTTAAACATCAACAAATTGTGCATATGTCAATTAGGTGCTGTGTTATATTCATATCTCTACATACGCAATAATGCAGTATTATAGTATGCATATGGTGAGCAAAAAACCTCTGCATTCGATGCTAGGTCGTGGTATTGGCTAAGATACAAGTAAACATTATACGTAAGATAAAACTAAGATTCAAAATAATTTAACATTATGTTGGGCAACACAATGCGCAAGTTATATGTAAATTACGCTTTCTCCATAAAAATTTACTTGAATAATACCACATTATATATGAACAATCAAAGATCTGAGTGAAGAAATAAAATGATCTTACTAATAAAATGCAGATTAACGATCGGTTTGGACTATATCTGGATGGTGAAAAACGCATAGTCCAATAGGAGAACGTAATCGATGGTTATTAGCCTAATCTAGGTTAATTGATGGTATTTAATTACAAATCATAGAAGTGCACGTGATAGGTATTACTTTTGTCAAGAGAATCCTGCCTGAGATAAGATAATTTTTACATTATAAGCCTCAATTGTGATAGTACCCGCAGTTATGTAATATGAATCTGAACAAAAAGAAATGAAACACAGATCATGAATTTGGCTTGCCAAAGACAGTGAGTCAACTATTGCAATATGCCAAATCTATTATGTAGTTATAAAAGTTTCCATTAAAATGCACAGCAATCAATAATCAATATTCCCAATCTCCGTACGTAATGCTATTTGCATATATAGATTTTCGAGATTCCCTTTTGCAAACAAATAAAATCGGGTACCAAAGATAAATTATGCGAGTTTAATAGGTAAAATCTTAATATATAAAATACTTTTGTATAGCATGAGAAATACGGCATACCTTTTATCCGGAGACAGCAAGAAATCCTAAGAGCATTCCACTTTCTCCTCTTCTTACATGTGAAGGGAGAGCATGCGAAGCTTCGCGAACTACATCTAAAGCATAATAAAAAATATTTATTGTCTCACTGGGAAATAGTTACTGCTCACTTTCGCTTGTTGTGTAAAAGCCTAAACCAATACTGTCAATTAGATTTGATTTAATATAAATAAACATGCTCAAAATCCCGATGGTCTTTGACGCCCACTATATTCTCATGAGTCTCTATGATAGTGTAATCCACATAGCATTGAGTGGAATTTAAAATTCTTAAGAAATTTGTTTTTGAAGAAACTATTTCAAAACTTCTGCATTCAATAGTAGATAAATTACTAATAAATTGCATTAGTTGACTTTTTATATTTTCTCACAAAATATATTTTCCTTACGCATATTGTAGGCATTCCTTGATTGATCCTGTGCCCAGTTTGTACAAAACATCTTATCACCCATGCACAATCGCATTATATCTCCTACCTATGCCCATCCTATATAGCCTATGGCACATATCTGAGGTACACGAAGGAAAGAATTGTTCCTCACTAATATCACTACATCAAGCAAGGAGCAAGACCTAGCTTGGTAATTGCCTTTTGAGCTATAGTCA
This sequence comes from Ichthyophonus hoferi, assembly GCA_002751075.1. Lineage (NCBI taxonomy): Eukaryota > Ichthyosporea > Ichthyophonida > Ichthyophonidae > Ichthyophonus > Ichthyophonus hoferi. Next base: position 59,844 of record NAOQ01000064.1, on the reverse strand, counting down.
AAAGAAGGAAGTTCTCAAGACACGCATTTTCTCATTGAGAGTGCCCAAACACATGCTCTTAACCATTTATTTTAAATAACAACCCAAGTTTGGGGCAGGAAGACGGTATGATATAATAAATAGCGTCAAGAGCTTATTTCAACATAGTCATTTTTCTGACAATTTTTCATTATATTTTTAATATTTCGAGAGCCAATTAGATCTTTAAACATGGGCTCATGGTCAGGTCACATTAGTCGGAAAGAATTTATTCATGATTGGTTTTTGAGCGAAAGAAGGATAAGTACAAAGCTTCATATAATAATAAAGAGAACGGGTGAATTACATTCTACTGTTCAATTATATAAAAAATTAATGGTAGTTAGAAATAAGTCATATTCCAAAAGTTAATATATATTTTTATGTATTTATAATATGTCTAAAGCTTCTAAAGAGGATGAAGTACTTAATCTAGATCCTTTACTAGGCCAACCAGCCAAGCCTGGTGTTGTTTCTGCTGATATTAACGATATCGTAACCATTTATCCACAACTGCAGTTAGTTTGCTGTTACCATAATATACAATACATCGCCTATTAAGAAGTTAAATGCTTCCATAAATCTTAATCAACAGCGTGAGCTTGAGCAGGAATTATTGGTAGTTTTATAGTTTTGGCTTGAACATTACCAGACTGACTACAATCTCGAAATAGAACTAAGTATATCTGAATTTAGTCCTAAATTTAGAACGTATTATTCCCAATCTGTCTGGTCAGTTTAGATTGTTGTTAGACAATTAGGTTTAAAACGATTACGATGCGATATCTAAATATCATATTGATGTTATAGCTAAAATTAGACATATAAAGTAAGGGCACTTCATTATAACGAATAGGATTGAGAGACGACTGTACCGTAGCTTTAGTACACGTGCTGGAAACTTTCAACCATACTAGCCTACATGACAACATTTCTCGTGTTTTCCCCATCCCTATAGGTTGAACCCAATGACTAACGTTAGCTCTCCATCGTCTTCACTGACATATCAGAGAGTATCAAGAGAAGCATCGCAAGTATAAAAAAACCAGTTCAATTCAATCAGTAGAATATTGTTTTATATTCTATTTTTTGAGTTTGTTGTCCCTGAACTATTTATCAATCGATAGCTTTAAAAAGCCATGGTAGTAAAATATACTCGGGAATATCGATTCAAAGAAACTGTGCAATGATATATATTAGTCAGACGCTACTACGACTAAATAACAAGGTAAACCATTGTTATAATATAAGCATGTATTAGCTAGTAGAGGGCAGGATATCTAAGGGGAAATGGGGACATTACAAATATAGAATAACTTGGCTAGTTCGTAGAGAAAAAGAATATATACTACTGGCTATGTAATATAAATACAGGTTATAGTCAGCTTTAGCTGTTTATTGGTCGATGAATATTGACGAATAATGATCTAAAGCAAAAGCAAATGCGTTTTTCTAATTGGATTAATTTAATGTTATTATTTGCAAGGTCAGTTTAGAAAAAAAACTCGTGTGAATTACAAATAATACACAAATTGTATGCAATAATTAATAATTAATTTTTTTAAAAAAATCTAATAAAATAAAATATTAGTTAGCCAGAACAATTAACAATAAAATACCTACAGACTTTGTATTAATTTTAAATTTTATAATTAAAAAGATATATCAATTGGCCCACAGTTGAAGACCGAAAATAGCATCCTATGTGCTGGTATCAGGTATCAACATGTAAACCGAGTCACCAATTATAAAAACAAATGACTCACTCACCTGGTTGATTATAAATTAGCTGTTTTTGTTTTGTGTTTTTTTTTCATACCATTTGAACTGTATATTTAGGTTCATAGTGATACGAAGGTTGAAAGTTGATCATTTTCTTCCTTTTTAACTACTATCTGTAGTTGGATCAAGCAAACTTCGGCTTTCATATTTTGTGTCCTTAAAATACTTTGCATAAAGGTTATTTGTTAGCTCCCAAGAGCTCCAATTTTTTGCGTACTTGTACATCACTGGTGTCAAAAATGAATCCGCTTATTTTCTCTGACAGCAATATTGCTGTTCAGCCATTAAGTAACAGTGGGATTATTGGAGAAGACACGAAGAAATCTCCAAATGGATATCTAGGATCTGAGGGCATGACATTGCCACCATATGCAACTATCATTGACAACACGGATACTCCTATGGGATTTATAAAGAAAGGTGCAACCATCTTCAGCAGTGTCTTGAACCTTACAAAAGCAGTTTTAGGAACCGGTATTTTAGCTCTTCCTTATGCTTTGGGAGAGAGTGGATGGGCCGTAGGTATTGTTCTTATGGTCTTTGCATTCATCGGAGCTCTGTTCACACTCCACATTGTTTCAAAATGCCGTAACAGAATAGGCCCGGATAAAAGAGCATCGTATGGTGGTATCTTTGAGGCAGCATTTCCAGGATATGGGTGGATTGCTGACTTAATAGTTGTTCTTATGTGCATTGGATCTATGATTTCTTACATGATTGTTTTGGGAGATCTTATGCCACAGTTTATTAATGAGGTCCATCGCAATCCACCAGCGTTTATCGTAAACAGACAATTCTGGATAGCTCTTGTATCCATAACTGTGAGTTTGCCTCTCAGTATGATGAGGGACCTTTCACCCCTGCGGTATACCAGTATTATGGCACTTATGGCAACACTATATCTTGTTTTACTATCTATTCTTTTCTTTTCTGAGCCATTACCCATCTTCTATGCCTGTGGCGAAGGTGTTAGGACAGGTTGCCAAGGGACCATATCGCCTATCCAAAGGCCCCACGATAATTTGGCTGTCATGAGGTCTTTCCCTCTCTTTATTTTTTCCTTTACCTCCCATCCACTGGTACCTGAACTTTACAACGATCTCAAGAGGCCAAATGTCAGACGAATGGATATTGTCACTGTTACTTCTATGAGTATCGCTTTAGTTTTTTATGCCGTATTTAGTTTTTGTGGCTATTTCACATATGGTGCCGGCGTTAGTTCCAATATTCTTCTAGGCTACCCTGTGGTCATGCCCGTATCCATTGCGCGCATTCTCATGTGCTTCATTGTGGCAGTGTCGTACCCTCTCCTCCTGCATCCAACCCGTGAGGCTTGCCAAGGAATTATCATAGGCATTATGAATCGACTCAACAAAGAAGAATTGGTTACTCCAGGGACCCGTGGTGCTAAGATTCTTTATTTTAGTGTCACTGCTTTCCTGTATGCGGCATCAGTGGGACCTGCCCTGGGCGTATCCGATCTTGGCATTGTCTTTAACGTGGTTGGTGCTACAGCTTGCACAGCAGCGGCCTTTATTCTTCCTCCTCTTACATATTTACGGATGTTTGTGTACAATAACCCAAAGGAGGATAGTGCCAGGGGGTGGGTTCCAGTACATGAGCATAATTATAGATTTTCACCAACCAGAAGATGGGCTTGTTATTTCTATATAACATTTGGAGTGTGCTTTATTCCCATAGCCTTGGCAGGAATTTTCTCATAATTCCACGAATTTTGCTTTGGTGCGTTAGGAATAGAATATGGAATCTGCCCTTATCAAAGTCTTCGAATTTGGCCGACTTCCTGAATTGTATTTGCATATTTGATAGCCGTGTGTATGTTAATAGTAAATTTGATTTTTTTTTAGTGTTAGATATTACCTCAAAGAAATATAATATTTTAATTAAATAACAATAACTTGAATCTTGTGATTCTATATGACGTGAACCAATGTTACCGTGTTTTATTGATTGACAAAAATGCATGTGCGATTGTTTTTTCTCTTGGGTTACATAATATAGCTTGTTTCTTGAACTACTCCCGATTGCATTACCGATGGATACAAATTTATTATTACCAATTTCAGAAAAACTTGTCAACTTTGAGATAGAAAGCACAAACAAACAAATATGTCAAGGACATGTTAGAATCGTTTAAAATTTAATTTATTAGCATGCTGAGTTCTAAGCTGCAGAATGTACGATATAGCAATAAAGCACATTGAACTTCTACTGTAACAAGCATGGCTTTTTTTATAAAAAAACTTTTCTATGCTTTTATTTATCCATAGAACGTTATGGATGTATTATTGGAGTTACAAACACCAAGCAAATTGAGGCAACTTATATTTAGAGCTAAGACTTGAGTTTCGTTTATTATTATTATATTATTATTCCATAAACCACAAACCATCAAGATGCCATGTAAAAGTCTTAAATTATCAAGTTTTTTAAGGCAACTGTTTTGACATCACTGATTACCCGAGATCGAGATGGTGATAATGATAATTGATGGAATCAGGATATTGGTGGCCTCATCATTGATTTTTGGGATTCAATCAATCGGAGGAATTTTATCTAAGAGTGATTTGCAAATTTAAAATAATACATTCCTATTCGCTCTATATGAACTCCAATAGAATATGGTTAAATACTGGTCTATAATTGGTGCATTATTTCCTAGTGTAAAACTATTGAGTAGAATAGAAAATTGATAAAAATGGAGCAAAGGAACAGGATCTAAATGCTCTTGTAACTACGGAAATTTATTTTGTCATCGAATCATTAATTACCGATGCACTTCAGAACTTATGATTAATTGGCTTATAAAACATAAACAAATATATCAAAATACAATGATCTGATGTGGTGATGAGGCGGCAATAACTGGCTCTTGGCTTGAAAGCGTAGAACTGCAAACAGGATTTGAAGTCCAAACATAGAACAAACATGTGCTTACGGTTTAAATATAGTAAGTAAAAGATAGTATACACACATTATATGCCCAGTTGGGTTCTTTTCTGTTAATATGTATAGCAATCTGTGATAGTACTAGTGACTTGTCCACAGGCTTCGTGGTCTCCAATTGTGTTTTCTATAATAGTTATCGTTAGTTGGCCGGTATATGTAATGGCTACTTGATTAGAATTATCTTGAAGACTCAGTTGTTGTGCTAGAGTGTTTACTGAAGGCCCATATACCAATTCTCTAGGTAACTGAAGGTGATAATTATAACCTCGTTCTAATGTAGGTGGCATAGATGATGTTTAATGCGCTTTGGTGCAAATGTAGAGATTGCACAATGTGAATAATCATTAAGCGGAGCCAAGTTATTATGTAAATAAAAACTATTATCATATGGCTTATTATATAGTTACAGGAGCTCTACCGTTTGGCTGGTTCTATTTTTAATAGATCATCTTGGATTGACGTTTAACACCAATAGATTGCACTAGTTATTCTTTCAGGCTAAATATGTAATAATAGTTACTAATAATAGTAGATGCTTATAGCTATAAAAAAAATACTTAAATTAATTAAATATTCTTGTTTTAATGTTAAAAAAAAAAAAGCGGAGACAATTCGCCAAAGAGTTTGTTAAATGTTTTTGCTCGCTCTGGCTTGGGCTCTGGCTCGGGCTCTGGCTCAGTCATAGGCTCTGGCATCTGGCATCTGACATCTGGCATCTGACAGCTGTGATATATGAGAGTTGCTCAGTTGTTTTGCACGTTGCATTGGTGTCACTTTGAAGCTGGAAATGTTGATAATTCAAATGAAAATATGAAAACAGTGTGTGGTGTGTAATACAATTGAGTCTCCACATGTAGAGGTCAGTAAATGGATATAGGGTTAGGATAAAGTCTTTTAGGCATTTATAGATTGTTGACTTAATAGCATTACCAGATTTTGTGACCATGATAAACTAGTTAAGCTTTCTCTGCCGCCATGTTGGGAATAATAAGTAGAGATAGGAACGTTCCAATGTCCCATGTTTGTTTAGAAGGAGAGAGCATACCAAATTAAAGGACGTTTGAACATATCCCTTTGCATGCATGGAGTGCAGATATCCCAAGACACATTTTTATTAAACAAGTCAGCAGGACTTTTCATATGCAGGATGCCTGAACAATGTGCTCTCTGGACCCAAAACATACGACCTGAAATGGCTTATTATATAGTTGCAGAACCTCTACCATTGGCTGGTTCAATTTTGATAGACAATCTTGGGTTGACGTTTAACACCAATAGATTGACTAGCTATTTTCCCAGGCAACATGTGTTGTAATAATAATTACTAATCATAGTAAATATTTATAGCTATATATAAAAATAATTAAAATAATTAAATATTTCGGTGTTAGCAATTATAAATATATCACCGCCTTGAATTGGTCTATATGCTGCAGGGTGACACCATGTGGAGTGGTCCCATTGTTATAATATTTATGTGCTTATGTCTATAACGAACTAAATCATAACAGGACTAACTATTGTTTTTGAGGGTGGGATTTCTAATAGCGTATGTGTCATGTATTAGTGGCGTATGACGAGGATTTTATTGGAGAATACATTTGAAATAGTTTTCATCTAGGTGGGTAATTTTAATTGCACTTTAGTTTTCTTTTGTTTGACTTGTTAAAACCAGGACTTTAGATGCGCTTCAGGAAAGACAATATAATGAATAGCTGGAATTGTTAAACCTAATAATGATTGTATAGGGCAAAAATACCAAAGATATAAAAGAGAGCTGAAAAGTCAACGGGGCATTTGGAATTTTTTGTGAAACCATGAAATTATTTGTAAACAATTACAATTATCAGAGTTCTCATTTTTTAACCAAGAAAAATTTAAAATTTAAAAATTTTCACTACAATAAATTATTGCATTACTAATCCCATCTGTATTACACTATATTATTTCTCTTATTTTGATATTTCATTGCCAATTGAAGGTGGAGCAAGTTGAGCTTGGTGTTTTCAATTATTTCTTGATTATAAAAAATGTCACACCAAGAATCATTGGTTTAATATTACTGATTTATTATTACACCACAAGGACTACATGCCTGACTCACGTTTCCAAGAGCATTTAATGAATTATGTAGTCTATATGATAATCATACTTGTAAAAAAAGCTTGGTAACACCAACTATTTCCATACCCCACAAGCTGCAGCAGATATATCATCATAAAGTAGGATATTTCTTTAAAAGTCAGGGGTTACCAGGTTTAAAAGCCAAAGTGACTATGCTTATGCATACATCTAATTGTATTGATGCAATTACTACATTTATTTTAAAAGCGAACTGATAATTTCAAAGAGGGAATCCAAGTTATAGATTGTTGAGATACGTTTCTGACCAGAAATTGTAATTACAAACAAGCATGTTATTCACTATGATTACTCATTACATCATGTGATCTCATGATTTCCAAGGTTCCTAGGATTCTAAAATGCCTACTACAACAGGGACAATAATTTTTATTGTACACTAGCACAACACATACAGTAGTTTGTCTAAATAGATATCTATGTATTATTATAGCATTAACGTTTCTACATATTATTAAGTTAACAAGGAGTGATGTTGTCTTAGCTATTTTATTATAAACAACCTTATCTGTAAAAATATAAATAATTAATGCATCACTATATTAATAATAATATTAGACCCCAATCAAGCAGGATAAAAAATTGTACATAGTGCAAAATAGGCACAGATATACTTAATAGAAACTCTTGGCTAATTTACTTGTACAATTATAAAAGACATTAGCTGTGCTAGTGTTCTTCATGATTCTAAACATTCACGTTATTAGGAAACCCCAATAACCAGGTTAACCTATTAGAAGTATCAAAATAATAGAACAAATTTAATTGGCAGGTGTCCAATCAGAGACATAAAACAACCCGCTCCTTTTACGAGACTATGACTAAATATAAAAGAAAACTTTAGAGAAAAAAGATTCCAATCAACAAATATTAGTGTATCTCCACACATAACACACATCTCTCTTTCTGCAGGTACTGTAGATATTCGTAGGACATATATCTTCATTGACTCGGTAAATTCCAAAAGACTTGGAAGTGTAATAGACTCTATGGAAGATACCACCATTGCAATTTACAAAAAAAGATTTGAAAAATTTACCTCATATTAGTGAACAAGCTTTTGATCCTGCAATTCACTTTACATAGCCAATTCGTTGATCTGGGTCAGATTCTGCTTCTAATAGAAATAAAAATTCATTATTAAATTTCACAACAGAATTCTGTGTCCTGGTCCAATTGCAGGTAGAGACTATTACACTTATAAATATAGTGTATGCTATTGCAAATCTGATTAATCTTGAAACTATCTTTATCAATATTTATAAATAACAGACTCCTTTATTGGATCATCAACTTCTCTTTTACTGTCAAGCTGTGTTTAAAGGTATTCTAAGCCAAGTGATTCCTGACTGTTGAGAAAAGCAAAAAGCTGCTTATTTTGATTTTTCTAACCAACAAAAATGTTGCACCTAAATAGATTAATTCAGAGGTGGTTTAGTAGAGTACGTGGTGCAGGTGTAGAGTACCTAAAATGTTAATTGTTTGTGCATTATATGCTTTCAAGAACATTTTAGGTTTAGACCAATAGTATGAGGTCTTTAGGAAAGCTCACTAAAAGTCTTTTTATCAATTTATAGGAGTATTTGAATACTATGTATAGAGGACCAGGATGGGTTTGTGTATTTATTTATTTGCACTATGATTAGAATGATTATTAAATGCTAGCACAGCCAGCCCCTTTTATACTTATTGAAAGTTTTAGTTAAGGGCTGTGTTATGTTTATTTAACTATAATCTAATAAACAGTTAATAATTGTTATACCTTATGGGACATGCCTTGAGTTTGAACATTCTTAGTTATGTGCTACAATTAATGTATTATACGATAGTTGCTTCAAACACTTATGTGTGCTGATATAATGCACTCATTTTGTCCTAAGATGGTCTATATGCGTGCCATAATAATATGTAGTAATATATAGCATTGTATTTTTTTTTAACTAGGAACAGATTTATAGGAATCTAGTAATTCCACCTTTGGAAAGTTGTTTCCAAATATGATTTGATTCGCATGGTATTGTAGTACCTTACGGTCATTGGTTTAGACTTATTGAATTCCATAATTTTAGTAGTTTAATTATTATTGTATAAGCAATAATTTTGTGATTGTATCCCCTCCTTGCAAAAGAGAGGTTAAATTCAGTGAGTGAGCAGAGGAGAGGATTTAATAAAGTTAGAACATTCTTATTGAAGGGCTTAGTATGTCTGAAGTTTGCAATGGATATTTCCTTTGGTAGTATCATAGTTCATGTCTTCAGTAACAGTAAAGGTTTCTGGGGATAAGTCCTCATTCATAATAATCACCTTCATCTGTTGAAACACAACCCCTGCTTTCTTCTCTATATTACCTGTAGATCCTCATAATTTGGCAAATGTAGCTGTCACTGACTTCAATGTTATGCTCTTGACAGATTTCCTGGGTATATGCTCTCCTCTAGACACTATCATAGTTTTAACTACAAAGTTGATTTAATAAAAATAGACTTTATTGTGAATTTTATTATTCGGATTCAAATTAAGTCTATGCATTCTGATTATATAGTTGTTGGTTCAGGAAAATACCCTTTGATCACTTGATAAGCATTTAAGACAAACATATTGTTCAAAGTTGTTGTATCTTTGTAGAATGTGTTTAGAGTTTTGGCGTCATAAAATAGAACAAAAGAGAAAGAAAATGTATGCAGTCTTCTAGAAATAATATATAAAGACATAAAGACTATATAATAAATAATATAGAGTATGTGTAGAACGTGTGTTTAATCAGATCTTTATTATTAGTTGTTTCTGTCTCTTTCATCTTTTCCACAACACTTGTTGATCATGGGTGTCAATTTAAAGATCAGTTCATCAATGTTAATGCGACCAGTTGTAAGAAGTGCAGCTCACAGAGGACCTTTGATAGTCATTAGAATTATCTTATCTTATCCATAATGATTAATGATATAGTATCCTAATGTGATTGACTGTATAGTTATTATTTCATTTATTATAAGTGTTTCATATTCTGTGGAATTGACCAGTAAATATATCTATTGTAAGGAAGTTGTCGTATCAACCAATAATGGGCCAATCGTTGCATGATGAGCTTGTTACTAAAACTTTGGTTGATCTACATATTAAATGATCTTGCAAAGTTTATATGGCCCATAGTGTGAGATGCGTTAGCCGGGACAATCATGGAATATTTTAAACACATATTAACAAATAAGAACTGAACACAACTGTCTTTTAATGTGTTGTCATCAAAAAGATGTTTAACAGCTATTCAAAATATTATTCTAGAATTAGATTGCATAAGTTGTTATCAGCAAGTTATCCAAAGATTATTCAAAAACCATTCTGGAAATTACATAGCAAAAGTTATTATTAACACATTTTCCAATGATTATTCAAAGAATCATGCTGGATGCTATGTATATCATCAATCATTATGTGGGTAGTTATGAACCAATGACCAATACTACTTAAAAACTACAGTAAATTTACACTTATGGACTGCACTAAACATCTAGTCCCAATTAATTGTAATTAGTGGCATTGCTAAAGCAATTAATAATCAATAATTAATATCCAGATTTTAATTACTGATTGAAAAACCTCATTATAAATGCTTCTTTACATATGGAGGTTCAATGCTATATAAACAATAAGTATTTTGTACAAGACACCATGAAGGTTTTGAATAAGCACTTGTAGGGGCTGAAATACTTCAACGGCTAGACAATCTGTGGCCATGAGCTCTGTGGGGCAAGGTTTAACCTTGACCTCTTTGTTGATCACTCAGTCTTGGATGTACCAGTAGCAGACCTTTATGAGTCTTGTCCCACTGAAAATACAACTCCTTTCCAAGATTCAGATTGTGGACTGGTTGTTGGCATGTAGTTGACATGGCAATATATTCACTCTCAGCGGTAGATAAGGTCATGATGCTTTGCTTCTTTAAAAGCCAACTGATTGGTCTCCAGGCTAGGTAAATAATGTAGCCTAAAACATTTCAGGATGTGCACAGATCAACAGCAAAGTATGCCTTGGGGAAGGTAGTGAGTGAGAGTGACACCTTCTCATAGATTAAAAAATCTTTAACAGTAGTCCGGAGGTATCTCAGGAAGTGCAGGCTTGGAGTTTAAAAAATTGCATGTTTCACAATCTATGATTGGACTCCTTCTGATTTGAGTGCCACAAAATGAAAGAGCTTTAGACATAGCTCTTGGGCTTGGATGCATGAGTCTCAAGTGGAAAACCGGATACAAGATAAGTCCCATATCATTTGTAGTGGTTCAATTGGTGATATAATCCTGGTTCTTGACATTCATGGATTTCTGCATAGGTTGAGGAGTGTTGATGTTGGCACGAACATTCTGGTCACTTTCACTGATCTTCTTGTGTAAACTAATAATAGGAGCATCCAGTCAGTATATAAATTATTAATTGTGTCTCCTTGAAGCATCACTTCAGTGTTCTGTAAGAGTTAAACGTGCTCATCTTTAAATATAATTATTTTTCTTTTTTCATTTAGTAAAAGGATGGAGAATATACCCTTGTTTAGGTCAAGGACAATTAGTACATTTGATAGTATTATTATCCATTCACGGTCTTCTACTTTTGTTAGTAACCTAATAATTATGAACCCTAGAGCATTACTCATTTTGACATTTCCCTAATGTACCCTTTTTAAAATCTCTGGTTTTATAAAGATAAAGTCCTCAGCAAAAATATAAATGTTTTGGAGATTCACTATCTAAACAAAGGAATTGGATCTGTTGATGGGGGTGGTAAGTGACACATGTGTATATCCAGTTGCCACCCAAGACACATCTTGGTTCACTGTGTAAAACTTTTCAGACTTCTTAACATTTGTTTCCCTTATCTTTTCAGATGAAAATCTGCAATTTTGTTAGTTCTTTTGGCCTTGACCCCCATTAACTTTAAATGATATGCCATTTAATTGCTTAATAATCAGACATTGCTCCAATTTATGAGCTCCTTGATCTATCTCACATGTAAAAGTTTGGGCATTGTATCCAACGTTTTCTTGACATGGATGGAGGGGCCTTGGCGTCTGGTATTGTCAAAGCTGTGTAGTTGGCATATTCTTATAATAAGTAAAAAAACTGGCAACCTATTAAAGAGTTCTGCTTCAAGCATGTATCACCACAAATTGGTCAACCTCTCTTGATAAATGTCTCATTTCAGATATTACCTCAACGGTCTTTACAATGAGTTGATCAGCATTCATTGCAAGTGTTAAACCTTGAAGCCTATTACTGATGCTTTAAATTCATTCTAAGAACGTTTTGCCAATTTCATTGAAGAGTGGCTTTGCACAGAAAAGCTCTATTAAATGCTGTAAATCCATCGGAGTCCCTTTGCTGTTAAATATTTGCTTTTATATCTATCCATGTGATATAGGTGAATTGTAGGGGTATCCACCCTGAGGCAATGCACTGTGGTGGTGTAACAAGATGAAGAAGATAAAACCTTGATATTTCCTCTGTAGCCAAAATATATCAGGATGTGCTAATTGCTCTGTGGTAGGCAGAGTATTGAATGCTTGCAAGCATCCTGAAACTGATATTTATGTAATAATACAGTCAGGCCAACATTGCAAGATATTGATCCATTGTTTCCACTTTTTAAGACATGATTTTTATTGACAACTGGGGCTGACTGAAGTCAGATTTCTTGTACAAAAGGATTGCCGCCTTGTCTTCTGAAGATATTCTCCCCTTGCATCGCCTCTGACATTCTTGGTCTCAGATGTTGAGTAGAAAAGAGAAGTTTGATGGTTGGCTCAGTCAGAAAATTGAATGCGGATGGTGGAGCTGTAAATGTAGGAACCATAGAAATAGGTGCCTCTTTTGTTGGTATGACTGAAGACTTAGGAGCTTCTGGCACAATAGTTACATGAGATGGATTGTGAGTAGATACTGTTTCAGTAGAAGCACCACTAGGTAGTTGGGCCTTATGAACCCTGTTGTAATTTTCATTATCTGATCAAGATTTTCTGTCTGAAAATGTTTCTGATACTGACTCAATATCAATGGAGGATGGTTCCACTTGATTATTTGTAGTCATTGAACTTTTAGAAGAAGTAAGGGGGTCATAGAATATGGTTAATTTCCTGCTCAGGACAGCTTTTTAGGTTGAAATCCCGCTCGATTTACTAGTATCCATAGAATGAATAACTTTAGTTTTCTTTTCAATTCTGGCAGACCTAAGGATGGTTTTAAGTGTTAGGATAAAAGCAATTTTTTTAAAAAAAATTGTTTAAAGATCCCTTAAGTGCCATAACAAAAAGTGAAACAACAAACAATTATCAAACTAAGATTTTAAAAAAGATTTCTTCTTAATTTTCAGTTCTTAATAATAGACTGATTGTCATTATTTATGTAGTTTCTACCAATCTACTGACCTGTCAGTAAACTTAATATGATTCTAGCAAAAACTTGGTTAAGCAATTGAGCTTACACCTACATACCCATGAGGGAATGTTCCACTTTTAACGTAGTTACCCTCATTTGAATCTATTGGTAAAATATGACCGACCCTCACACTGACCAATTGAAATACTAATACAATTTTACCAAGATCAATTTTATCAAATAAAATATCTATTTATAATTATTGCGCCACTAATTGTCCAGTGAACCTTAACTCTAAACAACTAAAGCTGTAAGAATTAACCAATCAAATAGTACAGGGTGAGGCTAGTTACTCAGTAATCAATAGATTAAATAAATCTAATTACTAGCCTAATATAAAAACACACATTCTGTGATTACAATGGCTTAATGATCAATGTGTAATTGCAACTTTTGATATCATAATATCATATACAGAATAGTTAGTTAACAATGTGGCATTAATTCCGACTATAAATATTCTGAACTATGTTGTATATATAGGGACATTTGATAAGTTATACCACAAATCCTCCATGGCCACACTATATTTTTTAATGTCATACATTCTGTATTTGACACAAAAAAGACATCTATAACTGTAGAAAGCATGTACGTATTCTTAGCCCCCATTCCTGTCATTAATTTTGTCTACATGACAAAATAAACGTCTCTTGTGCAAATGCTAATCTAATTGCATAACATGATAGCTTAAGTTACAACTCTACAACATTCTGCTACCCATCTATTTGCTGCAATAATATATATACATTGTTACGTAGTTGCTCAGTCTACATTCATAAAAATAATCAAAAATATTTTAATGGCAATCTTGCAGGAAAAGCAGGAACTAAATCAAGCCCATGCTAAATTGAGTATAATAGATCTAAAAATCCAAACCAATAATATTGTACTGTAGTTCGATGGATGATGTGATCGGCTGAACTATAATAATAGCCCAATATAATAATACTATGTGCCTGCCATAAAGCAGAAACAGTTGACTGAGTTATGCAATCCCAATCATAACTAGCAATAAGATAAAACATAGGGTGTAGAATTCAATCAAATCAATTTTTTTCAATGATCAACAGTTTTTATACCTAATAAACTAAACCCAGTATTCTACTGGTCTTTACTACACTAACTTGATCATTCAACAAGTGTGTTGCTAATCCAATGTATCCAAATTTAAAACAATACAAGCCAATGAAATACTTTTTATGTATATTAGAATAGAGACCAATACAATATGGTAGAGTGCAAGATAATATAAGATATTTGTTTTCTAATAGAAAAGAATATCAAATAAACCATTTAAAATTACCCCGGTAATCACATTAATTGACTGCGAATAGTGTATTGGCTCATGTTTTGTGTGACTGAATGGGTATGTATGTAAACAATATATGGTTATAGGCATGTCTATTAAAGACCTCAATTACTCCCATTCCAAACTTAATTGAAGAGAAATTCATATAGAAAGTTCTTTATACTCTCAACCCAATCATTCTGGCTGATATCGATACCTAATTATCATATATATATATATATATAAATGTAGTCACATATGTGTAGAAGATAAATACACTGCCCACTGGCACATTGATGATTAGTGGAATATTCGCAATGTTTACCTTACTGGGAAAGCTAGTCATCAGTCGACAGAAATAACCTTTCACGACTTAGTGGATTGCCAGGAATACTCACCTCACAATCAAAAATCACAAACTGACGAAATTACTTACCTAATACATGCCCATTTAAGTGTTTTACTAGGTTTGGTTAGAATTAATTACTATTTCCACCTATATAAACAGCCAATAATAGTCGATTTTACCTCCCCCAAAAGGCACTATGTACCGCTAAAATAAAAAGTAAACAAATATAAGTGCATATATCACAGTGTGTATTATGTATATTGCGGTAGAACTAAATGACCTCCCATCTAATTAATATTAATTAATAAACTTGTATCCAACCGAATTATTGGTATTTATTAAGGCAGAGTATTTGTGTCATGGCAGAAACCGTTGGAGTACTAATAAATATATATATATATATATATAGCAGCATTAATATTCCCCACCCTAACCTAAAATAACAAGTAGGTAGAGTTATATGTAAAAGCCAAGCATACAAGCAATATTTAGTACCACCCATAACAAAATATACAAATTAATGTAGATTATTAGAATTGGGAAGATGGAGTTGAAGCAGTACTTGGTTTATATAAAAATTATAACGGGAAGATCATGGTTTCAAAACAAACAAACGTATCATTACTGCAAGAAGTGCAATAGTGGCTATACCAGAAAAGAAAACTAACTATAGGCAAACGTACAAACACCTATATTTCCACATACCAAGAATAAAGAGATGTGTAGAGAAGACAAATGCCATATACAAACACAAATTACCATTGAAAAAATATAATGGCAGAATACAATAGACAATCGCCAATCAGCAGCGTGGTAACCAATAGCCAGGTAGATTTAATTCATTTTAAATCTAAGAATTTTTAAAAATAGTAGAGATGAACAATTGAATGCAAGTTTCAAAGTCGTTATATACGTCCAGTACTCCAATCAAACAGTTCTAATAAGGCCCACATTCATTGGATATATATTTTTATTTTATTTTTTTAAAATCGTTTGTTTAAATACTTGGTACCATAGAAAAACCCACCAGGGGTAGAACGAAAATAAAAAAACAATATAAGATAAGACAAGCATTCACTTATAACTCAGGGAATCTAGTGGGTAGTTATTGCCAACTTTCATAGAACCTACCATACTACCAGTTGGCTTGTCAAAATAGTCGGCCCAAGTGACTGCCAGTAAACCAACGGCTATCATAAACCCGCCGAAGAGTTGTAGTCCCTATGTAGATGTATGGATTACAGGGAAATTTCCAGGGAGAGTTAGTAGATTGATTAGTTGGGTATGCACGACCCCGTGGAACTAGGATAAATGCATGATATTATAAATGATATTTTAATCATAATAATAATATAGTCCTTATCATACCATAATTGTAGGAATAATTAAATAAAATCTAACTCTATATACCAATGGTGATGCGAGCAGTCAATATTTTTCAATTCTATTTAAATTGAAGAATCTGTCCTTGTAGAAAAACTTTCAGATAAATGGTTTCAATTTGTGGGTAGATTACGGGCAAATTGCCAAGGACAGTTAGTTGATTGGCTAGTTGGGTAGATATGTTTGGTTCGGTGCACTAGGAATAGTGCACGAGATTGAACCAATGCATACAGAAAGCTAGAAGCTTAGTAAAATATAATTATGAAGAAATATAAATAGAAATATTTTTTAATTAATTAAAGTGATAATTATCAGCCTAAGAATTTTAAATTATGAAAGATAACATAAGCAATAAAAAATTAATCACAAATAGTTCAAACTAATCACTCCAATCAGTATTTATCTTTGATTAACCGTGATTAGGCCCTTTAAAATTCAATAATATGAAATTTACCTTAAAACGTTCTCGAAAATATCATCAAAGAACAATCACACTAACCTTCCATCCCTAGTAATATAAGGTGCATATATACACAAATATCATATGCCTAAACCAATATTGTGCTAGGATCAAGTAAAATTGGATAGAAATAATCAGAATGTATGTTACTGGTTATATGCACATTATTAAATCGTATACAGCTACAGTGAAAGGGTGAGGCTTACCGTTAGAGTATCACCGAATACAATGAAGGACAGGATAGCTACTGTTGGCACCTACATAGGAATATGTGTTTATATATCATGACAGCATGTATGGTAGTATGTATGTATGGTGATAGGATATTATAGATCATAACATAATAATATGTATGATAATATTATAATACAATCAAATATATATACGTGTATATATGTAAGTATATGTGCAGATAAATGGAGGTTAGTACACGTTCAAAACCATTGTATGATATTTTAAGATTTACACCATTATACCCTTTCTCCTAATCTCCTTAAAACATTATTATTTCCCTCAACAACAACCTAGCATTACCATTTGAACCATCTCAGTACTAATAATATCAGAGATATGAATATAATATATCATACATTAATGCATAGAGATTAATATTGATTATGAGAAATATTAAGTTATCTATAAATAAAATCTAAAATATAATTGGCAGAAAGATATATTTATATACAACAATGTGATTAATGTATTCATTAGTGTCAATATCCGCAAATACACACGCATATATATACACAAATACATAAATAAATAAATACATACATATGTATATACATTAGATACATTGAACATACAACCGTATATAAATAGATATACCCTGTCAATATACACACCTGTAAAGGCCACAAGGCTGTCACGAGAGAGGGATGTAATTGGCTATTGGCCCATGAGATAATGGCGTAATTTAGAGCCGAAGAAATAAAAATTGCATAAATTAGTGGGATATATGTCTGTAAATTGAGGGTGAAGTTAGTAGGAGACATACAAATGTACGTATATATATATACTATAACATATTACACTATTTCCTATTATAATATAATACAAAATATTATAATATACTACTCTATCGTACATTATACTATAATATAATACATGCCACTATACTCTATCGTACATTATACTATAATATAATACATGCCACTATACTCTATGCTACCTACATTAGGTGGGATAGTAGCTCCAATGCCATCAGCTGGTATATCAAAAGCACAACTTAGCAGCATAAATAGAGCACCAAATCCATAGCTCCACGCTGTATGTTTAAATAGGACAAGCTACTTTTAGAACACATACAGGCTTTCATATAAAAATATGTATCAACATACATAGATCCATATGCCTACTTACATATATATACATACATATATATGTATTTCCATACATCCTAACACCTAGCCTGCCATACTGAGATCCTGTTTCGACCTATATCATGCATATCCAATTGATCCTCGGTACTACATCATATCACATGGTATTTATTCAACCAATTGTATCATTTCATCATAACCCTTCATCCTGCAAGACCGCCATTTAAATATAGAACCCAATTGATTATATAGAAAATCTCAATAGATTCTCCTTCATATAATTATCCAATAAAATCATTTTTAAATCATATCTTACTTGACTTTTAACAAATTAGGTAGATCTGGTCTGATCCTATTTAACTGCTAATGTTGATTGGAGAAATAAAACATATAGGTAAAGAAATATATAATGAGACCAATAATAAAATGCCAGTACGTCTAAAGCAGTTTATATCTAGATTTGGATTTTAATTGAAAGCTTAGGTAATGGTGAAAAGAAAAAATAATATGGGAAGAAATTAAAGGATGCCTAATATTAGAAAGAGAGAAACAGGAAGGGGGTGAAAGAGAAAGAGAAAAAGAAGAGAAGAATAAAAATAAATAGCTAGATAAATAGACAGATAGACAGCCAGATAAATCGATAAAGAGATGAAAAGAGAAATAAAATAAAATAAGAAAAAAGCAACAAACAAATATAGAACATAACATAACAAAATTAACATACCTGTTACGGTAATAGGTCTTGACCTATATCCAACGACTGCCAGTTTTAAATCATCAAGTCTACTATTCAAAATTCGGCCCATCCCTATTCTTTTTCTTTAATGAGAAAGGATATAGTTATTATAGAATATGTTATAAGGTATATTAGATAATATATTTTACAGTAGTTCATATATAGGGAGAAAAACTTCATGTATGTTAATATATAATTTACTGTTATTAGTGCTATTGTTATAATAATCGTTACTATTACTGTTATTATTATCATCATTATTCCTAATGTATTCTTTCCTTTGATCCTATTAAACTAAAACTCCCACCAATAACTTAGACTCCATCTATTTATACACACCAATAAGATATAAGAGAGTTAACATACATTGGATCCTTTGAGAAAATAAACCATTTCTGCAAGACAATATACACGGCCATACTGTGGGTATAGGTATACGTGTAAGTATAAGTTTAAGTATATACATGTATTTATATATAGTTATAGTTAAAAATACAGCATACTCACAATAGTTAGTCAAAGTTAATTAATTAATTAATTAATTAATTAACATACTGAAAATTAATAATATGCCCCCCGTTTGGTCTTGTTTTTATATGGCTTTACAAATTACAAATATAGCTAAATATAAAAAATAGAAAAGCCTGGTCTGGGCATATTAATCAATAATTAATGTTAAGTTATTAGTTATCTTAATTTATGACTTAAAGCATAAATAGGTTGCCCAGTAGTCTGTATATAGTATGCTAGATTTAGATAGTATAAAAGGTCTCTATCTATGACGGGTCATATACTCTTACTTTTACAGTGATACCTAAATAGAAAAGTTTTATTTTCATTTTACTTCAATGCTTGCAACTGTTGGCTGGTATACAACAATGAATGAGCTAATATCTACAATAAAGGCTGTAATCTGTAATCCACAAATATATATATATAGGCATATGTGTGTAAATTTTATTATAGGATTAAGTGTATGTAAATATTAATGAACAATGAACATAAACCATTAGAGGATAAATAATAAATGAAGAGAAGACTACACCTTCTTAGCTAACCAATCAATTAACTCCACCATCCTCTTTCCCATGTTATTATTGGTTCACATATCGATCATCATAGTTATCATGTAAATATATTGCCAGTTTAAGCCGAACGAAAAAACAACACATAAAAATATACTATTTATATCATCATATCTCTCTGCATATAATGCTTCCCTATATATACCTAACTACCTTCTACATACAAATCTACACAAATGCATATATAAAAATATATATACCTCTCTATCAACCAACATACATACATATACATATATCTAGATACATACCTACCTACCCACATACAAACACATACATGCTTACAGATACCTACCAAAATATGTGAAGGAAAAGATATACGAATCCCAAGTGGGGGTTGATCATCTCTGTCGTTTTATTGTCGCCCGTCACGTACACCATAATGATTGCACCTTCTACTGCAGACAGAATACCCAATATCTATATGTATATATATAATGTATAAGTGTGTAGATGTATATAATTATAGAATGTATGTAATGTAAAAAAACAAAGAGATATACCATAACAGTAGGTAGGCAACAAAGTATACGTCAACAGTCGTTATACACAATTTAAAATCTAATGAAATACGCAGATTTATAAAAACACTACATACATGCATACATGCATATAAATAGACAAAAATACAGGCATATACAACCAAGCATACAAGCATATATATGTACATACATACACATACATACAGACACACCAGTTTACCATACAAGACTTACTCTATAAATACAACAGAAAATGCTCAAATGCTATTGCTTGTTTTGTCTTGTTTATGGTAAGAAATTCAATAATATCACCCACAATTATGCATAGTACATAGGAAGTATGGCATCATAGTAGCGTCAACAATGCTACTTTCCACCAATATATTCGTGAAGAAATCAAGATAAACAACTAGTATAAGAATAAATTAAAGATCTAGCCCTAGACAGGAGACTGCTCAACAAGCTGATTGCTAGGGTAAACCATATTAGGTCTATTATAATTTTCTCTCTCTCTTAACCCTATAATAACCACATCTTTAGTTGTATTCATGAAAAGTAATTGACTGTTCTCAGAATGGTTTTTGCAAAAAAACATTAAATAGCTTAAAATTATAACTTTGCATTTTATTTTATTATTTTTCTGCATAACCAGTTAGATTGAGAGATTATAAGAACCAGCACAAGGTATTTTCATAATTTAAAGGGTTAAAAGATTGTAAGGAAGGCCAATGAATGTAAGTAATGGTAAGTATAATTTTAATTTTTAAAAAACACCAAAACCAACCTTAGCTTTTCCAGTTAATGTTGATATATTTGGACATGGTTCTAGCCCAATTAGAATGCTCAGAATGGCAGTAACCACAGGGATCAATGGCTGGAAGATAACCGCTGCACAGTAATATGCCGATATGGTGGTTAGTTATTAGCCAATCAATATATATATAAGCGGATTTTATTGGAGACAGCACCTGGGTGTGATTATATATGGAAGGAATAAATGCCCGTACTCAGGAAATCTTTTATATGATCGGGTTTAATCGGTATAGCACCACCAAGATCTCTAACGTTTAAAACAATAATTTTCCACCAAGGCAAACAACACAACCGATTATAGGTTAGAAGAAAAATAGTTGGTGTCAGTAGAGTATAATAGAGTATAATATAGTGGAATACATTATAGTATAGTATATTATAGTATAGTATATGATGGAAAAGGGATGATGTGGGGTCCAATAGAGCTCCAGGAGAAAATCATGACGCGTTATCATATATATCTAATGTTATACTGCATTATGTTAACTAATATGCTATTGTCTTATATTGTACCATATTATTATTAAATTTTACGATACTATATTATATTACACATATCATTATAATAATGTCTTTTTATTCTAACATTCTAGTCTAATTTTCATTTCAAGCGCCAATAAAATTATTTTTAAAGGCACCTATACATAGAAAATGTATCTTGGTGATAAATAAACTATTCGTCCTAGACTATCCTACAGCTATGCATAGAATCTACATACAGATTAGCACATCCCTATCTATCGATTCTTAGTTCAATATTCCTTTAATGACGTTTATGCTAGGATGCTTTACCACCACCCATAAATAGATCTCATTTGTTTGTAATGGTAGCCTGTTATACTTTGTGTTTTTGTGCATACATCCACTTATGCAAATACATATATATATATATATATACCTTTTTATTATCCAATTTTCATGTATAAAATAATAATTGTTTGCTAGTATATTTTGCCACAATGTTCATGTTAGGATTATATATATATATATTATATTACATAGATATCTGCTTTAAATTTAGGTTACCTTTCATTCTATTGGTTATTGTCTAATTATAAAAAGCGTATAATAGAGAAAGATAAATTATTGGTCCTAAACCAATTTAAAGGCATCTAGAGAGGGGGAGAGGGGGATGACAGACAGCATGCTCAGAATTATAGAAAGTGAGACAGGGTATTATACACATACCAGTGCCTGGTGACGTGAAATATAGTCCCTTGATATTAGAGTATTGGTTGCCAGCCACTCCTATAAAAAGTAAAATGAGATCTATGCCAATGGAAATGATTTTATGATGCTTTAATCGCCATATTATGTGTGATCTACTGTATATATACAAAATGATGTTGTTATGTTTTACTATATATTATAGTATATTGCATTTTACTATGCTATCTTACACACATACTAAATGCTCCCAGTAAAAACAATAAGATAAAGAAAGTAATACATTCTTTTATATACTATATACTATATTAATTACATCCCATATTACATATTACATTATGTATGCTATGTACTATATACTATCTTACTCACATACCAAATGCTCCTAGTAACGATAATAATAAACATTGCCTCCACGTGCGAGGTGTGTACCAGCCTTCAAATTTAATGGCTGCTAGAAGAAGAACAGGAAAGGCACCTACATCTCTGTTGATTGGACAAAAGTTTAAAAATGTGATATTTTATTTAATATATGTTATGATATCTTGTATAATAGTTCAAATAATAGTCAATATAATATTTTATTTAATACCCAATGAAGGAGATACAATATCAAGTCTGTACAGGTAGAGATTTTTTTGCAATATATAATTGAAAATAACATCCAATAATTTGGCCAGTATAATCATTAACGCTGTGGCTTATATGATTATCAATAAGATATTGGGTTATTACCCAACCAATCCCGATATATATAACGTTGCAACCCGTTGTAATTATCAAAAAATATTAATATCTATATACAAATGACATGTGGGGCTTAGAATTAATTAAAAGGTAAAGGTGATATTTTAAAAGATAATGGATTTAACAATCATTATAATAAGTTGCAAATCACTACGATAGGTTATGAATTACCGTAATAGCTTTAAAAATATAATAGATTAAGAGTTACTATAATAAGTTAACAATCAGTACAATTGATTAATAGTTACCATAATAGGTTAAAATACTATAATAGTTTAATAATTAACTATATTAGGCTAGAAATCATTAATAATGGGTTAATAATTGTTATAATAAATTAACAACTCCTACCACAGATTAAAAATCGGTATGGCAGATCCGATATAAAAAACTGATTGGTTGAAATGAGGGCAAGAATATAATACGTCCTATCATCGCTAATCGGATAATTAATAGAATAACCAGAATTGTCAAATCAATGTTAATTGATACTAATTATAATTAAAAAACCAACCAATAAAATAGATCAAAACTAAGCAAATAAAAAAAAGCATTATAAGGAGCCCGAATAGTGCTATTTTTTTGAAATAATTAAATATAAACTATTGTAAGAGCTAGAATAGAAATCAATTAATTAAACAAACAATTAAATAACTAATGTGGCTTACAGAAGAAATAATTATGTCACTATATATCCATAAATATATAACAACAGAAAGATTTGATATAGTGGACGGAAACCAGAAAATATATACAAATCCAGACAAAATCACAAGTACGTCTCTGGATAAAATTGGGAGTGATATATCTATATTAGAACTATATAATTATGTAATATTATGTATAGTATTGATATAAGCATAGTTACATAAATAGTAGGTATACATACAAAAAAGATAAAAAAGGAGAAAGAATAAATCAACCAGAAATATAATAATCAGTATAGAAGTAAACCTATAATAGATTCAGTTATATTATAACATAATAACTTGGCCTGCGTTACAAGAATAGTTTTATTTAACACCAAAGAAGAGAGAGGTGACATACTATACAGTTGCTATGGTAGCCATCCTTTCTGTTCACCACAGTATAATATAATAATACAACATATCATAACAGAGCAGAAAACTCTGCCAATATATATAATGCATATGCATTAAATATCTATACACAAATGAAAAAAGTATATAAATAAAAAAGCATATAAAGTTATGCAAGCGCATACACATACTCATTGTATAGATGCACGTGTATATATTAATGAACTAAAAAGAGGTCATGCATGTATGCATAAAAACGTACGCCTGTTATATATAGGTATATTCAATTCAAATACCTCAGCGTGGCATATAGGTGCGGGTCAGCTTTTTCCTGTTGTGCATATTTCTTTACAAGAATACCATAGCCGCTAAAGGACAACTGTACAAATACTAAGGCACACAGGACACCTTTCCTGGACATGTTTTTCAATATACTTTTGGATCTTCAAACGGAAAATTTTAATAATTAACTTGGGTTAAATATTTATTTTGGCGTTATAATTTAAACAATCTATTACTACTCTGCACTTAGTGTATATGGGAATA
>NAOQ01000063.1:173984-194932 GCA_002751075.1 Ichthyophonus hoferi | reverse complement strand
CTGCTGCTGCTGCTGCTGCTGCTGCTGCTGTTGTTGTTGTTGTTGTTGTTGTTGCTGTTGTTGGTAGATATTGAGATTTCGGTGCTGGGGGAGCAAACGTGGTTGTGTCAAGGGTGAACTAGGTGTAGATCCACTATCTGCCCCCAATTTCGTGTGAAATTTTGCAAGAGAACGAGCGAAATGATCGTCTACTGAGCTGGAGGACAGGGTTCGCTCATGGCGATGTTGAAAATTTTCAAGAAGAGTTTCATTGATCCCCCCAAACCGGATCCCCCCTAGAGGTGCGGAAGAGGCCGGGGTAGGAGACGGTGCATACGACACAGGACTATCCATCATCATGACATCATTCGCAATGCCTAAAGTGGTAAGGAGAGATGGTATAGGTCATGTATGTAGTGTTGTGATATTTGTGTAGGGTATGGTGTATAGTGCAGCGTATATACGTTAGCAAGGTATCTAGATAGTATGTAATATTATGGTATACAGTATATTGCACAGTATATATATGTAAGCATATGTTACATGCATGTAAATGTAAAAATACAACGAGAAATAATCCTATTGGCTCCGTAGTTTTAAATTGCGACCTTATTGGCTCACATCTTATAATTAAATTTATATACTTATAATGATGTATGTATGCGTACATGGCTGATTCACTCGCACTTATACTTTAAGCAATAAATATACATGCATATATATACATATATACATATGCACATACACAAAATAAATCTGCCGAAACAATCGTACGGTTTATTGGATAGAAACAATAAGAATGATCCCCTATCTCCTTCCTTACATAATCATCTCACCCTATCAACACACTCGCACGCCGTGTTTGTGATAATAATCATTGCTATAATAATAGAAAACATAGGATCAACACTTTGAAGACTGTATTTTATAATAGTAGCCATACCCAATAGTATATTTTCTTTTATATAAAAAAAAAAATAGTAAATAAAGAAGAAATTAAAGGCAGAAAAACAAAAACAGGAAGACAAGGGTATAGAAAAGGGTATAGAAAAGAGATTTATTAAACACAAATAAAGACAAACCATAGAAAGAAGTAGTAATTATAAACTAAATGTAAAGGATAACGTACAGAAAATATATAATGACGAGTATAAAAATATATGAAAAAAAATGCAAAAAAACAATGGCAAGCAACGAGGAAAAAACTCACGACTGTTCAAACAAAACGTATATTATTACCAGAACCCATTCCCAAAATTTGGGCTAAGGCAGACTCTTCCGCACTCATATTATCGGGTAACAAACTCTCTGGATTTTTTTTTTGCAGTTGATCTCCCATGGCATTGTCGCAAATGATGTTGGATAATTGGTCTTGAAACTGTTTCATTTGGGAAGCTATGAAGTCAGGGCAAGAGGATTGACGACCTCTTAGACGGTCATCAGGGTCATATAGTGCCATACCTTTACGAGTTTCCAGTATTCTCCTTCTTCAATTTATATATGTATATATGCATACATATATATTAATAATAATAATAATAATAATAATAACAATAACAGTAACAATAATATAAGAATAAGAACAATAAAAATAAAAATAAGAGGCAAGCTAAAGCTTGGTATAGTGAAAGAATAAAATGAACACCTAAACTATAATACGAAAAAAGGTATAGCTACTATAAAAAGTGGTTACAGGTATATTTCATTCTCGCGCGTTGAAACTAGTTTATAAGACTAACAGAACCTTGAGAGTAGCTCTGGATACATAAAGCATTTAAAAAAAAAAATAGGAAAAAAATAACCCCAATATACCAAAGTTGACAGTTTAATTAGTTCAACTCCGCCCAGGCTTTCAATATAAGTGTGTCTTTCTAACCCTGTATATATATATATAGAATTATTATTGAGGGAAATTCAATCTATTATCTAAATAAATATACCCTACAAAAAGTTTTCTTAATTTAATACATTGATATAAATGCAATTTTTTTATAAAAAAAGTGATAATATTTATATTTATATTTTTTATGTGGCTTATGTTTTGTTTTTGTAATCATACTTGGGTAATAATTTTATACTCGCGGTAAACTTTGTAAATATTTGTTTGCAGTGACTCATAACAACCAATCGTAAATCAGTCTTTGTTATCAGTAACTAATTAGAACTAATTAAACTTTGTAAACATTCATCATAGAATAGCCTATAGTCACGGATAGCTATATCTTCATAATCATAAGTAATATTAAACGTATTGAGTTAAAAAATTAAGCATTTTATTGTATATATTTATATTTTTTATAATAATTTTTTTATAAACTCCTGCCCAAGGATTATCAAATATGTGATATATTCAAAAATTTGTAATCTCTAAGCCTAATATTACTTGGCTACTTGGCTACTATACGTGTCTACAGGGAAATGCCAATCCAATAGCATACATGTTTATAAATACGTTTACAGTTTTAGTAAAACAAATTTGCTTTAAATGTTTTAATTATACAATTTTATTTTAGTAGGCCATTAGCAAACACTTTCCTGTCATAATAGTATATCAATAGGTCACGCATCATGTGATACGAACCGCAAGCTAATGCCTCACCTATGATTATAGATCTATAGATCTAGTCAAACTAGCTATTTATTTGCTATGGATCATACTACTTTATCACCGTATTATCCGTCTTTTTCGGCCATCTCATATGCTAATAACAATTTAAAACCATGTTTATGTACCTACATTTGTGCTAAATAATAAGTAGAAACTATGGCTAATTTATTTCAATAATTGTTTTGAAATTTTCAAGTTTTTTAACAACCTAATCAAAGTTCCGGTTAAAAAATTTGAGGCATAAAAGGACCAAGGCAGCAGACCAATCCGATGATTGTTTATGTTCAGTTCTGATTAGAAGGAGCAGAATGAAGGTAGTAATAATAGTAATAATTCTTATTGTTTCATGGTTAGATTAACCTATTGGGGATAATATATTAACCTACTAAAATTATTGAGACAAGATAAATTAAATTTTAAAGTATATAATAAGTAAATTGCCAACTTGCGAATATATGTTTTAAATTTGCTTATGTTGACATAGATTAACATATGCTCTAATCCGGTTTTGGTAACTGTATGATGATTGGCTACACAATGTACCACACCGAGTGATATATATAGCACCAGTATAGTGAAGACCCTTTAATTCGGTGAGATATATCCTATCCATCCAGGGCCTGATGACTCACTTTGTAGAATCAATCCATCCGAGTAAAGCAGCTGTCAGAGATTGGTATAAAGATATAATTTGTTATTGGATATTTATTACTTCAAACATAAACGATCTGACTCGTATCGTCATCAAAATGACTCGGTGTACTTACTTTTAATAATCCAAACTATAATTTATTTACCATAGTCCGGTCAAAATTTATTTTTAACTTGAATTATTCCCATTTTCTCTTTATCTTTTCTGTCTCAAATTGATGCTTTTTTTTTACTCTTTGCCTTTACAGAACGCCTTAACAGAAAATATTCCCCACGGCCATCTAGTGGATGATTGGTATGTTATTTATTAAGAGCCAATAAAGGATGACCAGTACACTAACCCCGGTACTCTACGTAAAATGCTATCCGAAACGACAAATTCAAACACCATGAAAAGTTTACAGTCGGATACTATAAAAAGCCCAAAATTACGCGGTAAAAAAATAAAAAATTAGTCAAGTGAGTAGATCTCAGAGGGCATGAGGTATTAGTTCGAAGGGTGGCCACGTGGTTTATCATCGAATAACATGGCATAATTCATGGAATATGTATTAATGATACTGTATGATTGGCTTTCGCTATGGTTGAAGTCCATTTTAATTGATCGCAAACCTTACCAATCACATTTTGTATAATTAACATCTTAAAAGTACTGGCCGCCCAAAGTAAAGGCCAGGCATAATGATTTGCTGTTTGGAAAATTCAATTTTTATTTGTTCACTGAGATTATATGGGTGGGTGTATTTTTAAAGACTGGCGAATATAACAACATAGGTTAAATGTGACAGTTATTATTATCAAATTTTAAGTTCTGAATTTGTCTGTGGTATAAGTATACTATATTCTATGTGTATATCCTATGTGTAGGACGGTGTTTCATGTAGATCTATATATACTTTAGTTCAAAAATAGACATTAATAATTATAGTAATCTGCCATAGCTCTATTGACTTGGATACAGGCTTTGGAATCTTCATTAGTTCATTCCTACCTAGATATTTTCTTTAGGTACTGAAATGTATCTCAATCCAGTTTATGAGTAACTAACCAGTTCTTGAAACAGTTCTTTTGTTTCCATAGCAGTCCGCGGAGCCGCCCTCTTATGGACGTTACTTCATTTATATTTATACATATACATAGTTGCAACCGGTGCAAAGATATTATATTAGGCCCATAGCGTATCTTGTTGACAGCTACATCAGTTATTGCTTTGAATATATTCAATAGTGTGTACATGTGTACAGACCATATGATTGGGTTTCAATTCAACGAGTAATAAGTTGCTCTGTGATTCTGTAATATGTAGATGCTTTTTATTTACCACAGAAATAAAATACAGAGTTCACATTGAGACGAAATAATTTCTTTGTGTTTCATTCCCTATTTACAGATATCAGTTATGGCCTAATATGAGTGAGATAATGCCCATAATTCAGTGAGATGATTTCTAAACCACAGTAAGATGATTGCTATAATACAGTGTGATAACTGCAAATTATGTTATTGGCAATATTTCAGGGAGCTCTACTATACGTAGCTAGCTGTTCTTTTATATTGGGGCCAAGTTTTTGTGCTTAGATACTTCTAGATTATGCTTTGTTATTGCTACCACTTTTGGGTTATAGTAATCTCTTGAAGTCGATAGGAAATTGTTGTCCAAACTACTGGTGTATAACCTAGTGATTAAGTTTTTCCTATACAAAACCAAACCAATCAGAGCTTTCTACACACGCCTATTGGTATTCCCCCATTTATGCACACCATGATCTGAAATGGCTTAATTATATAGTCGCAAGACTTCTTCCATTGGCTGGTTCAATCTTGATCGCTCGTCTTGGATTGGTATTTAATAATAGATTACATCAACTACTTTTCCAGACTATATATATAATAGTAATTGCTGATAATACCAAATAAATATAGCTATATAAAGAAATATTAAAATTATTTAATTATACTTGTTTTAGTAATATAGAATACAATCCCCAAAAATAGCAGTTTGCTGCGGCTGTTTTCCATACCGTTTTTAGTCATCAAATTTATCTTACAATTTTAGTGATAGAAATTTGATCATCTAGATTCTTTACGAAAAGGGCAACTAGTTAAGTCTGGGAGAGTCGAACCATTAGTCTGGTTCCATCTATAATCTAGGCACATTGTACATTAAAAATAAAATACAGAACAACAAATACTTGTTTTGTTTCCAATAGTCAAATAGAGTTTTCAGTACGAAATTGACTACTCTTTTGCTTCTGTTCAAAGTTGCTGTATCTTGGGAAATTGAGAGTTTTAACGCCATATAAGAAAAGAAAAAGAAAAGAGAACGTATACGGCCGTCTAGAAATAGTATATAAAGACATATAGATCGTATAGAAATAGTATAGAGTTTGTGTTAGAAAGCATATAGGAATAATATGTAATCTGTGTAAAATCCCTTGTTTATTCTTAGCTGTTTCTGTCTCTTCTCCTTCCGCAACATACGTTGATCAAGTGTGTTTATAGATCGGTTCATCAATGGGACCGATAGTAAAAAATGCAGTTTACCGAGGACCTCTGAGAGCCACTAGAATTATCACAATATAATGCTATTGTATCCTAACTTGATTGGCTGTATAACTAATTATTTTATTTACTATGAATGCTCGTATTCTATGGAATTGACCAATATAAATATCTATTTAAGGACGTTGAGTTATCAGCTAATAACGGGCCGATCGTTGCATGCTCCGCTTGTTAATTGAACATCAACTTATCTGCATTCATCCGGAGTTGAATGGTCTTGTAAGACTCGTACAGCCCGTAGTGTGGGATGCGTTAACCCCAGTCATGAATATTTCGGACAGTTTCTAAATAAAGATTTTTTTTGGTAATTCAGTTATTAATTAATTAAGAAAAGTTGTCGTAGAATTTTTAAAGTAATTAGTTAATTTATACTACAATAAATTTTGACATTCGTTGTGTATGTAGCTATCTATTTAGTGAAACTAGCAGCAACAATGATGAAAAATTTCTCATTGTAAATCTACGATTCGACACATAATCTTACTTCAACGCAGAACGTGTAAGGTTGTGTATCTAACACGTTGGATAAAAGAAAATACTTTTTAGTTTAGTTATGGCAAACTAAGTAATAGCAATGATTTGTATAGTGATTAAACCGCCGATGTTATTTTTTATCCAATGAATAAACCCGAAACCAGCATAGGCTAGGTTTATTTATCTATTTCTACTTGAAAGGAGAAATGGTTCAAAGAGACAATATGATTTAGAGAGAAAAGTTATGCAATGAACAATGCATATGCACATCATAGAACTCAAAAGCATTTATTATTTTAAAGACAGTTTTCTATTCGAGCTAGTCACAGTATAAGAAAATTACAGTTTTCAAGAGCTTCATTATTCGGTCAATAAAATAATTTACAATTTGGAAGTTATAGAGCATAGCGTATACATTATAGCAGTAAATTGTCCTGTTGTATTCTTTTTTAAAGGCAACTTAAACTTACTATTGATTGGATCAAGAATTAATGCTACTTTTTGAAAGCGCGTGAGTAATGTGAAAAATATTTGGCTATGGTTATGGCTATGTATGCATGTGCAAAGGTTACTAATTAGTCATTCTTTCTGACCTTCCGTGTCAACACCAACTACGATACTTCAGGGGTATAGCATCTCTACTAATGCTTTTAACCCCTTGTTCTGTGATTTATGGCCTATGGCTTATGGCATATGGCCTGGTGTATAGGAGAGTGTAACTGTATCAAATTACAGCGGCTGTGTTGTTGCAAGACGATCTATGTCTATGTATAAAACTTTGATGGCCCTTGTGGAGTTAATATTCATGAGATACCAGCTGCAACCTATATTGATATATGGATATGTATGTGGGTGTGGGTGTACTGTGTTAGTATTAGATACATGGAAGGGATTACCTTTATGATAAAAAGAACTTATTACACAGGATACATGTTCTCCGTGTATATATAGGGGAAGATATGGTGATGATATTGATTATTATACTTGATTGTCTATGATAAACGATTTTATACATATATATGTACGTATCTATATAAATATGAAAAGAGTGTACAGGGGTAATAATATATATATTAGATAACGCTGAAAATAGGGGAAAGGAATGAGAATTAAAGACGTGTAGGTTGTGGAATTATAATTAGTCAGTTATACAAAAAAAGAAAGTCACTAGTACATATATATTCAAACTGCAACAATAACATATGTTTAGATAAATGCACGACTAGGTAAGGTACTTTATGAATATTGACAACTACTGAAAATTTAATAACATGCATTTTCAAATGATCTTGATCTTAATCCTAATCTCAGACTGTAAATATACCATACATTTTTAATCAGTAACTACGTGTTTTTACATTTACCAATGAATTTGAAAACCTTTCATCATTTTTTATAATCGGCCCAGAATTTAATTGTTGGATTATTGATTGGGTTTTATTATTTCATCCCATAATTCTTTGCACTTTATTCGCTTACACTTACCATAGTCATTATCTAGGCTCTTAACTATTGGTTAATCTACATTTATCTACATGTCTCTACCCAACTATTTCACCGATTTACTATAATCCAATAGAACTTCATATCACATATTTTGATTGGATGCATATTCCTGTCTGGCATTATCCATATGGCCAGCAATTTTTAATATAATTAACAATCCCGGGATTAGGTTAAATTCAAGACAGTTAGAAACTATCATTTTAAAATGTATGTAGATAAAATTAAAATGTGTCAATAAGTAAGAGATATCCTATAATAAGCGAGTAGAAATCCAGAGTTAAAATAAAATATAATTTAAATTAATTTTAATAATAAGTGTGCAGAGGAAACGTACATGAAAGAAAGAAAAAAGAAAAGAAAAGGAAAAGAACAGTCAATACAACGGACAAAAACAGTAAGTAGGTGCTAAACAAATGTGTATGTTATTAATGTAAGTAAATAAGTATAATAAGATGTAAAAATAGGAAGGGGAGCAATAAACAAAACTACACAAGATAACCATATTTCGCCCCTATATACAGGTACACATACATATATTCACCAGTATCTATCTATTTTCTATTTTCTCTCTCTTTTACTTATAATATCTGTTCTCCCCATTTTGTTGAATCAAGCTTCTATTGGGCTGATGTTTCAGTCCTTTAAAAGCAAATAAATTATTATCACCAAAGAACAGTATATATATATATATATGTAGGCAGATATGTAGACATGTAGACAGGGGAAAAGCAATAGAAAATGCAGTACCAAAAGAATATAGCGTATGTCTAAATAAGTAGGTAGGTGGGTAGGTATAGGACAAGGTCGCTGTATCTATTTACCTTGGCTATAGAAGTCAATAGTTTGGCCCGCATGCCAAAGCTCAACATGCCCATATCCCGTAAAGAATGATCATCCAGTGAGGGAAGAAGAGAACCGTCAATATCATTGGCCCGTAGAATAGGGGCCGCCGCCTGTACAGTCTGATCTAGTTGGCCCATAGCCCATCTGTATTATGACAATATACCAGTAAGGTGTTAGATGTAGAATAAGGTCGGATTAGTGTGATCGGATCGATTGCTGGCTTCATCCATCTAAGATTGAAATATAGATTATACCTCGATGGAGGCTCTGGGCCATAGACTACAGGCTGTCATAGCTAGGTATAACTAAAATTTTAAGGGATATGTTGGATTGGCTAAATAAAAGATAGTAATACAAGATACCATCACGGAGATAGGGAACACTCTATAAGAATCAAGATTTCAATTGGCTTTTAAGGTTTTGCGTTTGCATTCTACTTATCGAAATCAGTCAATTAAACTATAATTTCATCTCTATAGCTTCTCCTTTCAAATATCCGTGTGCTCATTCATATAGATGTGTGTAATATGTATGGCAAAACCATATCACATATTCGCTTATTAAATATATTGTATTTCTTTTTTGGAAAACAAAAACAGGAAGAAGTATTAGTAGAGATAGCAGGAGTATGTGTTCAATATTACTATAGTATATATCTCGTAGCTGTTGATATAAAAACATAGCCATGTCTATGTGTTCACACACACATACATGCAGACAGCTACAATGTTATTAAAAGATAGGTAGGAGGATATTTATGCGGAAAGTATCAAATGGTTATAGTTATAAAAAGGGGTGAAATAGTGTAAAAGAGGGCAAAGATATATATATATATACCAATTAAATGGTATTTTTAAAATGAAGAATTAATAATAATAAAATAAACACGACCTGATTGCTGACAACATCCAACACTTTGAATAAAAAGGACGAGATAGTATAATAATAATAATATAGTAAAATATAATATAACAATATAATACGGAATAAAAAGTGCAAGATAGTATAATACAATATAACATGGCATGGCATGATCTTGCATAATAACCGATTATATCATAATACAACATAATAAAATAAAATAAAATACAACATAACACCATAGACCATAGTAAACAACAGCCCTTCCCTCCCCTCAGATAGTATAGAGATAGTATATATCCACTATCCTATCCTATCCTCTCCTCTCCTACCTCATCACATCATCAGCGGACCAGTTTTCAAATTTATTCATATTAAGAGGGGTCACAGTGCCGGAAGAGCCTGTGAGAGGGGTAGGTGGGGCAGACCAGGACGGGCTAGCAAAGGCAGACCAGGACGTGGTAGACAGCCAGGAAGGATCTGTGGTCATACTTCTAACACTATTACTATTATTATTAATACTATTACCATAGGTTCGCGGGCGCCCTTGACCGGCGGTCAGGTTGGGTTGCGGTTGCAAGGGCATTGCAGGGAGCGAGGTTCGTTTGTTAGATACCTGGAAGGGGGGAGTGGAAAACATGGATTGCTGTGGTAAGGGAGAGAGGGAGGAAGAGCAGGAGAGGAATAGATTGGTTGGTAAGTGGTGTGTAGATATATGTGCATATGTAATATAACACAATACAATACAATATAATACAACATAATATAACATAGAACAATGTATTGTAAGAAAATATAATATATCTAAACATAACAAAATATAACATACTATGATATAACATAAGCAAATATAATATATTTAAACATAGTATAATATGACATACTATAATATAATGAGTATGTGAGTATTTCCTGCATTTATTTGTCACTATATATACGCAAAATAGTCGCTGACAAGTGTTGCTTTCCAATGATATAAACCTTCGATTAACTTGAAATAAGTAATGAGAGAAGAAAATCAAACTAAATGTACTGATGCCTACTTCACAAAACATTCGTGAGAGAAAGATAAAAAATAACTCAGCACAAAGAAAATAAATATGCTTGTGCTAATCAATCATAGCACATGAATAAACAAATAAAGGAATAGATGCATAGAGGAAAGCAAAACTATACATTGCATTATGTACTATACATTATGTACTGAACACTATGTACTATACCCTATGTACTATATACTATGTCCTGAAGAGAGGAAGAGTTCAGAAAATAGGAATAAACAACTAAACAAAAAGGTAAACACACAGCCAGGTCATCCTATCAACCTACCTGCCCCATCTGAGGCTCCAGGTCAGGCCGCCACTGTGGTGGGAGCCCATTAAAAGCCTGGCCATAACTACCATTAGTATTGTAGCAAAAGGGCATGTTATAGTTCATCATCTGTGGGCCCATATTAGGGGGTCCAGTGAAATGAGGTAAGCCGTAACTAGGCCCTGGCCCTGGACCAATCCCATGCTGAGATGTCATGCCATGTGAGCCTGAACCCTTGGAATGTAGATGAGACATAGACCCCATAGAAACTACAGGTGGGTTGATTGCATTAATGTCTGATCGAGAAAGACTTTGATGAAGTGGCTGTTGTTGCTGCTGATGTGGCTGTTGCTGCTGTTGTTGTTGTTGCATATCCATGGGTGGTTGCTGGGTAACAGAAGACCCTATACCAAACCGAGACTGGCATACCGAATCTGTACTAACAGGGCCGGGTAGGTCGGATGCATCCGGGTCATTCCCAACCAATAAAATTGCCATACTATTGGCAACACTTTCCCCATCGTCATCTGCAGAGTTTAAATTTAAATGTAAATTTAAACCATCATTCGTATTCGTATTTGGGCTTTGACTTGAAGTCCTGCTTTGCGTTTTTTTGGGGTCAGTTATCAAAATAGAATCCGACTCGGTATCACGTAAGGATAATTCCATATCAGAGGCGCTAAGAAGGGACACATGTCCCTGTTCACTCTCGCTCCCACTGTCCTGCAAGTCCGTGGGTGGAGTGACAGTCTCGGGCCGTGTGTTACTGTTACTGTTACTGTTACTATTGGTAGGCATAAAGGAATGACGATGAGGATGATGACGTCTAGTGTCCACCACCACATCAAGCGCCACCACCCCACCACTAATACTACTCATAGAGGAGACAGAAGTGAGAGGAAGGGGGAGACGAGGGGAAGTTGGCGGGGAATGGGCAACCGAAGAAATAGTGGAAAGAGGAGGAGAGGGATAGCCGTCAGATGCAAAGTTATCTACTGGTAACATATTCTGATTGACATTGACATTGACATTCATATTCATATTCATATCACCACACATATTTTCTAGAGAAGTCATAGAAGTCATAATCCCTAGAGCTCCGACTGGGGAGAGAAGTTCAGCCTTAAGTTTTTCTAGATAACGGGGAATCAATATTATTTCATCGCCCAAGTGGCTGTGAGTGCAATAACGACCACGTATACATTTCTCGCGTTGACTCTCAATAAAAATGCAGGCCTGTCGTTTGTAGGACATGGGATGGAATCGCACCGCAGTTAAAGGAGAGTTGTTAGGAAGGGGTATCCACCGGCCATTCTCGGGATTAAGCCGCACTGGTTCTCGACGGTCTGTTGGGTCGGCTTGTATGTGCCAGTAAGGACACCTAGGGGTGGGTGAGGTAGCTGAGTTTCAGCATTTATCTATGACAGAATAGGCACTACTTTGACACTTACATCCAAGCCAAGAAATTATTCAATATATGGAATGACATATGGCATGAGGGCAAATAAGGTAGGTAGTATTGAACGAGAGGTCCATGCTGGATAGGATCTTCAAGATTATTGTCTTGTAAAATCCGTTTTATTGATCTGAAGATTAATCATTTTAGACACAGAGTGGACGTGGATGGAGAGAGGAAGAGAAGAGAGAAGTGGAAATATAGATGAATAAATAGATAAAAGTAGAGCAGGATATAATGGCCTGTATCTATATTCCCTGGCTACATATGTAATAATAACTGCCTATAATATTAAGTGTTTATATCTATATAAAGAAGTGACCAAATTATTTATTTATTTTTGTTTTAACACTCCCCATTGGCCTAGGTGGATTATTTCATCCAAAACATAAAACATATGAAAAGGAATATGAAAAGAGCTTTAACATGGTATATAAATTCATAATAGTAGGGAGAACAATTTGATCAATTGGCTGCAATGGCTCGATCCAGATTGACTTTATTCTGTGGCTGACTATAGCTAGGCTGTCGCAGATTATACAGTTATATATCTATATATAGAGCCCTACTTGGTAGTCTTTGTACATAGGACTATGTTTAAGTAAATAAAAATACTGTTGGGTCGTACAGTGAGATCATTAAAAGAGAATCGAGATAGGAAGCTGACTGGATGCCAACTGGCCCAAACCAAAGTATGTGATTGACTCTAATCACTTTCAATTAATTAATTAGTAGTAATTAATTAAGAGCATTCAACTAACCAGGGAGGCTTGTTGGGTAATCTTTAAACTACAATAAATATAATAACAGTAACAACAACAATAATAATGATAATAATAAGTTACAAAACAAAGAGAATCATAGTCAAGATCAGCCAGTGCCTACCTTTGAATATCATGATCCTTCTTAACTCGGCAGGGTTGGTCCCCAGTTTTGAACTCCAACATCAAGTACCGGAACCAATCATCTGTAGTATATAAATATAATAGTCATATAGCTGGTATATCATGTATAGTGTGTTTCTGGACACAGCATACTCAAAATATTGTAGACAGTTAAAACGGAGATGGCCATCTTCTTTACCATATCAGGCTATGTTTATGCTTATGTTTATACCTGTAACATGATTTGCAGCCCATAAAATTAAAATTAGAAGTTTAAATTAACTCTGTTGAAGGTTAGTCAAATCACTTTAAATTTATCAAATAGGGTCATAATGTACCCTAATATGATAGCTATGCATATGCATAATATAAATGTATGAACGACAAATGACCTTTGACATTACCAAAACACGCCGCAACTTTTCAATTTCGAGCCTGATCTGATGATTACCTCCAAGCTAAAGTGTATTCTTTATTGATAATAATAAGCGTGTTGGGTAATGAATGCTACAGGAATGGTAGGAATGTGTTACAGGTTATCTTGTATGTTTCAACAACCAATAAAGAAACAGTTCATATTCATTTTAATTTTTTAATTTTTTAGTTTCAAATTGTCAAGACTACGCATAAATCGTTCTATAATTGGGCAAACACTACATGGCTTAGGTGATTGGTTGTAGAATATTTTTAATGCATTGTACACATAGGTAAATGATTTTATAACGCGTTTAAAATTGGTCGGTACTACAAAGATGATCACTTGTGTACCAGGAAGAGAGATACATCATGCTAACTCCTCAAGATAGACCAATGACAATCCAGGATTAAAAAATAAAACCAACTTACACCATCCCCAAAACATAGTATCCTATATATATATAAATCATGCAAATCCTTATTACCCAACCAATTACGACGGTGTTATGACATCATCTGAGATTATAATATAACTGGCTGTTCACATAATCACACAACCACACAACCAACCACGTAACCCCTCACTTACTACACTAAATTTTAAAAAGAAGTACTTACAGGTCACTGGGTCAGGGGGATACCAATAACCGTCAACCACAAGGCCTTGACACCTCCAGGGTGGAAGAAAGACCTCGTGTGGATGTAAGTAGCCACATTTCTCGCGCGGTTCACGACACTTCTCCCCATCTGGGCACATTCGTGTTTTATATACATCAGGATGGTATACAAATTCGATAGAGTTGGAAGGAAACGCATCCGATGCGTAGGCCCATGGGGGTGAATGCTGGCCATTAAGGCACACTAGTTTTCGCTTTCCTTTTGGGTTATAGGTAAAAAGAAATCGAATTAATCGTGTGGTTTCAGCCTCTACTCGCGCGTCGGGTATTTTCACCGCTAAGGGTATTCCCCCTATGAAAGGTAGATAAATTGATGAGAAAAGAAGGATGAGATGATTAGTGAGATAATTCCAATACGATATAGTATGATAGAGTATGATATAGTAGGGTTGAGTATGGCTGAGATGAATTATTCTTTTCCGTGTGTGATATGTGTGATATGGTTATCAAATATATATATATTGATCTGGGCTTAGAAAGTAAGTCAGAATGTTTCGTGCTACAAATTAGAAGATATATGTAGGTATTTTACAATAAACCTAACAAAAAACATCATCCCTATATTATAGTTTGTAGTCACGAGCATAGAACTGCCATATGTAAGATTTTGGTATAAAGAAATATATGTACACATATAGTAGATAGTAAATAGATTGGTTCGACAACTTGCTGACTAGTATATTTAAATTCAAATGTGTATGCTCAAGTGCTACTAATCAATGTATCTCTATCCACATTCATTATTCTGCCAGATTTGGTATCACAATAACCTTGAGATCACAACTATACAAAGGGTGTAAATACCGGTCTGCCTTCTTCTTCCTGTACAACACAAGATATGTTCTTAAAAACAGGAAAAAAAGCCTGTTACAACAAAAAGAAAAAGCTCGCTTGGGGTTAAAAATACCATTAACTTGCCAATTTTCTTCGGTCTAATTGCTTACATGAGTAGAAACAACAGAATAATGATCAATAATAATAGTCAACTGTTAGGATAACCAAGAAATGATATATCTTGTTTCACATATGCCATTATAAACAGTGCGTCGAACAATGTATTTCGGCGTATGTGAATATTGTGATCAACCTCAACCTGAACTCACTTATAAGCTTTAAAATTATTTAATATAAGAACCGAGACACTTCTTTGAAAAGAATGAATGTAACTGTAGCTATGTTTACAGTATGTATCACACATTTAACTAAACCGGCAATTGGAAACTCACTGTTGTTGGTCTTTCGACGCGTAACTACGGCAAAGTCACCACCTGTTTTAGCCATTCGTGCTTTAGAAAATATAAAAATACATAAAAATACTAAACATAAAACGTGGTAGCAGCAACAAAAGAAGGTGCTTCTAGCTGTTTCCCCTAGGCAAGAAAAATGAAGGCCTGTGAAATACAGCCCATCCATTATAGTCCGTGATTTAGCTTAGCTGATTGGATATAGAAAAGTGAAACCTTTATTAATCCATTTTCATTCGCTAGTAAGAAAAGGCACAGGTAGGTACAATGACTGATAGGCAAACGAGGTTTGGGATAGTTTTGATTGTGTGTTGGATAACATAAATAGCCGGATTTTTCCTTTTTATAAATGATTTGATAGATTTTTTTTAAAAAAACGTTAGGAGTATTTTGGATTTAGGCGAGATTGGCAAAAGTTATTGCATAGTTTATTTGGTAAGTACACCTAAAAGTGACATCTAAATTGCATTGGTTCGTTATTGAGCCAATGATATTCAAAGGAATATGATTTAAATACCACACCATTGCAAATTAAATTACGGTGGATTGGCACAATAAAACTTGGTCGGGGTCATGATTTTAAAGTATAGGCATGGAGCATAAAGAAAATATAATATAAATAAATAGATAGATACATCTATATATGTAATTTGATAGTTTCGTATATTATTAATATAGGTAAAGACATAATTACATTATATAATTTAGCAAATAGCTACTATATTGTGTAATTAAAATAATGCATATTTATATAATTTTAGTACATCACTTAAAATGCCTCCTTGCAGGTCTTGAAAATGCATAAATGTAAAATTCAGTCTAACAAATATTTAATTTCAAAAAATAAAATAAAAGCAGAAATAAAAATAAAAATAAAAATAAAAATAAAAAATACAAAATGAAAATAAAAAATACAAAATGAAAGCAAAACTAACTAGACTGAAAACTGATCCACTTAGGTACATATAGCTATACAATGAAGCATATATATGTATGCATCTATATCTGTGTCTATATATGCATGTAGGCTTGTATGTATGTATGCATGTATGTATGCATCATTCATTATCGTATGGAAACTATTAAAAATGGTTGCAAAAAGGTATTACATATCACATATTTGTGATAAACTGTAAATTATTTGGAACAGAGCCACAATGTTATTTATTAATTATTATCACTTAGCCAATTTCCTAATGAAAATATAGTGTTTTACCTGTAACCTAATAAATATAGTAGAACTTGTTAATATAACCTAATAATATATATATATATTACATTAAACGATACTATTAAATGGAGCTTACAATAATTGCTTGTAAGTAAATGTATATATAAAAATACTTTCACTTGCCGAAGTTTTTGAAATGTTACTCTCTGTACTATAATATAATATCTCTTCCATTATGCATATGGTATGTAAAGGCATAGGATTAATCGGTTTTGTATATTTTTGTTAAAACTCCATACACCGGAATCTTTGGGAATCTATAACCGATTTGTGGTTATATACATAACTTTATAGCAGCATTGGTTATAGTTTTAAAAAAAATACAACCTATGCCCAGAATACTTAAACTAAAACCTCCATTAGATAATTAATTATTATGAGGGTATAAATAAATAAATAACTAAATTAACCAAATACAAAGTGTTATTTCATATTAAATATGTAGATGATAGTTATATTACAAAGGCCCTATTCTATTCTATTACGTGCTCCATTCCAGCGTGTAATACATTGTAAGCCGACCTAATGCAATGGTGTGCCCTATTTTATGCCTGTGGTTACCGCAATACTTTAATGATTAGGCTAAAAGCCACCATGTGCACCCAAGATAAAAATATAATGTAACTAACGTGAACATTTTAATGGCTTTTGATGTAAATAAATACTATATATATTATTTCAATACTTCAAATGCTGATAAATGATGAGATAAACATAAAAAATTGGCTGATTTTTTTCTTCTTTTTTTCCCCCTCCTAAAGCAATTTAAGAGTTAGGATGAATAATACAAGGATCACAAGATGTTAGTTAGCTTAATCTAAAGTATGGTATATTCAACTAAATACACCGACACGTACCCAAGTTTTCCGTTATATGGGGCCATATATCAATATATTAGCTTATCTTGTAGTTATTATTACATTCATCTTCACTATTAGCCCACGGTTGCATTTGTATAATTAAAACAAAAGAAAAAATTTGTTATTTCAGCTTCACTACGGAATTTTGTTTTATTGGTTTTGTAGTAGACAAATATATATGTTACATAAATTAATCAACAACATAGAGGCAATTAATTTTAATTAGAACTAGTTTGGCCCAGATTGTATAAATATAGGTATGTGTATACCGTATTTGTCTATATTTATCTGTAAAAGATACGAAGCATATTGATATCTTATCTAATGATCTTCCGTCCCACCCCGTTATGTATTTTGTATGCTAGATATGCGTTCAAAATCTGTTCAAACAATCAAATATCCTTTTATCTGTTTCATATCCGTAATAGACCTATCATAAATTTTTATCGACTATTCCTATCACTGAGTGTAATTTTTATATACCATACCAGAGTATAAAACCAGCTAACTAACAAAATGAATAGTTACATACAACAATATTGCTTCCAAGTTTATATAAATTCGAAACATAGTATTTTTACCCTAGTATAACCTGACATAATTGCAAGCGTTCGATTTATAAAGTTTCTTATCCGAGGATTTCGGTCAAGATGTAATTATAACTTAATATAGTATGATGTAATATAATATAATATAATATAATATAATATAATATAATATAATATAATATAATATAATATAATGGAATATAATACAATATAGTACAATACAATATAATATAATATAATATAATATATTACTATATAATAAAATATAATTATATTAATAGAAATAGCCGTGCCTGATTGGATATAAATGCATCAGGCATTTAAACAATTTAATGCCTTCTATGACAAAGTGAGCCACCATCGATATGAGAAGCATTTAATCTCCTCAAGATTAAAATTACGTAGATCCCAGTGCAAGTAAACTGTATATAGGAAATTACAACAAAAATGCGATATAGTATATAGTATGCTATATTTCACGATTCAAATATATGGGAAATA
Organism: Ichthyophonus hoferi; assembly: GCA_002751075.1. Taxonomy (NCBI): domain Eukaryota; class Ichthyosporea; order Ichthyophonida; family Ichthyophonidae; genus Ichthyophonus; species Ichthyophonus hoferi. The sequence continues at coordinate 176,319 of NAOQ01000063.1, read as the reverse complement.
GGACTAGTATCTCTTGTACTAAGTTTTATCAGGTAGTCATCGTCAGGTAAAGGGCAAACTAAAGCTCCCGTTAGCTGCTCTTAAATCTCTCTCTGATGTTCAATGGATATGGAACCTTTCAACTTCTTACTCCGCGATTTACTATGCATATAATGTGTACATAGAGTTGCGCTATTATCATTGTAGGAAAAATGAAAGTCAGACTCAACTGGTTGGTCTTCCAGTAAAATTTCTTAATTATCTACCTCAAAATATTTTACAAGTATATACATAATATAAAAAACATAAAGCACATAAATTAAACAGAAAATGTTGACGACTGAGAACGGTATTTTTATTTGTTCTGTTTCTTTTAAGCATTCCCCCTAATGTGATACAAACAATAGCCTAAATGGGACCAATCAGAAATAAATATCATATTGGCTAATACAATTCATGAAAGATTACAGAGAGCCGCTAGGATTGGCTGATCTTATCTCGACAATCTTATATTATCATGCCCTTATTTGGATGGCTCGGTCTTGCATATAAAGGAATAAGCTGCAACGAAAAGAAGGCATTAAACGCTTTGATTCTAAAAAAATGTAAATAAACCTACTAGACAAATTGCAGTATTTTATTTTATTATTTTTCGCTCAACCTGTGATGATCAGAGATGCACAAATTTAAAATTGAAATGTCTAATTATATAGATAGAAATAGTTACGACATTATCAAAGGCTCTGCTCCTCTAATCTCATCCACTTTTGTTGAAATTTATTAGAAATTGAACTAGTATCAGTATCTGTTATGCTAAATTTTATTTGACTATTGGAATTTAAACTAATATCTTTTTTTAGTAAACTCTATTTGACGTACAGTGTTCCTATCTTCTTCTAGTTGATCTAGATAGTTATCAAAAAAGTAAGAGACAAGCTCAAGCCTTTGTGCTCTATATGTAGTACACACAATTGTTCCGAGTGCAGAGACACCTTAAACTTCTTATTATGAAACTTGCAATATGTGCAATAATTATGATCTAAACCACTGTGATTGTAGATGGGTACTATACAAATTATCTTTAATGGTTAACTGTAGCAGGTTTGATTAGTTGGCCTTCTAGTAAAGGATCTGGATGCTAAATTTCTACCAATTGATCTTAATAGGTAACAAAAATAATAGTAATAATGCTAGTTGTTACACTTGCAGATTTACAAAGTCTATACATGCGCCCTTACGGTCAATAAACTGCATCCTGTTGGGACGAAATGACTAGATATAGAAATATTAAAAAGCCATGCGTGTTGGTCCCCCCTTAGTACGAGTTGAAATCTTTTTTGTCTCGTTATCTATGCACTTTTACTGATGTAATAACATTAATTATTAGTGTTCTGCAGTATTATGTGTATATTATATTGGTTTTTTGGTTTTTTGGTTGCTTTATATTGTTTTTCTGTTCCAAATTTGCAAATTTGTTTAATATACCCTCCTTAACTATTAATTTCAAAGACGGCTATATAATATTAAGTTTTAATATCCGTCACTTTATCTCTGACACATATCATATACACACACATACACAATTTTGTTTGACTTTCTTTTTCTCGTTTACATATCCTTCATTCTTTTGGTTTACTCTCTGTCGATATTTCCTTTCTTTCAATTTTTTATTACATTCCTTCTGGCTTTAAACCCTACAAATATACTCACTTTTACTCTCTAACTAGAAATAAATTATCTCTAACTAGGTTTGGTTATATCAACGTGTTTAAACTATCGTACCCTATTTAGCACACGGCAGACCTAGTTCCTACTTTTACTGCTGGGCGGATATTAAAATATCATTTTGTTATTATGGTTAAGTGTAAAAGAATAATCTTGCAACGATATATATATATATTATAGTAAATAGATAGGTAGAAAAGCATCAAATTACATCACACCTTTTCACCATAATTACTACTGTTTCAATACATGCACTACTCTTTATGACAGCACCTCCTTAGCCAAAGTTGTGTATTTTAATTACTATATTTTACTTTTGTAATGTTTCCACAGTGTAGTTGATTATTACTATATTGTTATATAATATATTTAACATATGCATATTAGCATGCTTTATTAGTGTAATACCTCAACACATAGTATATGGTTTCGTGCAGTTGATTATCACAGCAGTATTATATTACAAAACAAATATTTATATATGTATTTTAATACATATCGCAAAATATATTATAAAGTTTGATGAATTGGTTGGTTATTACTGCATTATTATACAATAGCACATACTAGAGTATATTCCTATATACTCTATTACTGTAATATAGTAATATAGGCGTCTTAAAGTGTATGG